>BMAT01009565.1:139465-152904 GCA_019649035.1 Elysia marginata | reverse complement strand
ATCGCGAAATGCTATCAAACACGTTTGAACGTATAATCGAGCCATAATTTAAGTATGCCTGTCTCTCTGTCTTTTTCGGTCGGTATGTCTGTTTGTGTGTCTCTGATCTCTGTCTTTTTATTCGAGGGTTATCTGTGCCTTTTTCTGTGATCAATTTCTTTCCGCCTCTCTCTCTTTCTGTGTCAGTCTTAGTGTCTTTCTCTAGATGTCGATGAGTTCCATTCTTCAGTTAATTCTATAGTTACTTCCGTCACACACACTCGCCTTGACTCTGACGCACGGCTACGAAAAGCAGCCGAATAGAAAACTGCGGTCTTACAACAGTCCAGCATTTTCAGGGGAACGCACTCTGTTAGTCAAAATCCTTGTGTTAGTTGTAGATGTTGTAGATTAGGCTAATTTCAATTTCCTTGAGTTGAGAAAACAAAAGGAAGTCAAGTACTTCTCTCTTGAACTCTTCGGATCAGTACCTTCAGTGGATCTCACGACTAGGCTATCTGAAAATCAGCTACTACTGGTATTTCTTAGATTTTATATTAAATCTAGACTAGTATAAATTTACTGAATCTAGAGAGAGAGATCTAGAGTCTAGATAGGTCTACATTTCAAACGCCCCAGTTCACTTGTTAGATCTAGATCTTATGTCAAACTTAAAATACAGTCTTTGAAAACCTGCCTTGACGACCACCTCTCTGAGAAGACCACCTGTATTGACGACCACTTTACTATGACTCCCTTGTGTTTATTCTATATTCTTATACTCTGCATGATGACCACCTTGCCAACGCGACCGCGGGCTGCTTTTTTCTTACACTATTAGGTAATGGTGCAGTTGAGCGTCGGCCGCTTTTGTTTGTAACTGTATCGGTTCATTGTTCAGGGTGGGCAACAGCGAATACTTATATTTTCGGAAATCAAACTATTGTTTTTCGAAACCAATGTAGATCTATGCCTAAATAATTATGCACCACATACTTCATTAATTGGATTTCTACACAACGGTAAAAAAATTGTATTACTCCGTAATTTAATAGCTTTTTTAAAGAGCAAAACTGGTTTGATTCCTATCGTCAAGATTAGACCTAAGCCTACCATTTATCGGATCCATAATTTATATTGATTATCGAGTACTTGTCATAATCCATTTGCCCATGATTTGGCAGGGCCGACGCTCAACTGCACGATTACCCACTATTATATATAATCTCTGTAAAAAAAACTCTCCCGAGGACGACCACTCTGCAGCGAATTTGTTAGTTTCACACCTCCTTACTTCACGCTTATTCGATCATGTAATTGTTTACCTGTGATGTAAACCTACAAACAAAGTGGCCTGCGGTTACCAGATGGCCAGCCACCGTGACGGTGAAACCGATACACGTGCAGGTGGAGACAAGGCGCGACAAAAGCGTGCCCCTCCTCCCTCGTGCTTTATTGTTTACCTGTGGTCCATCTCTACAAGAGGGTTTAGCTTGTTTAGCAGCGCTAGCAGTATGGGGGTAGAGCCAGGTAGTGGTGGTTAAGAGACAATCATAGACAACTGGTCGCCAGTTTATCAAGTCTGTCAACATAGGCGGCGGGACAAATGCTATTGATCTTGATAACCACAGATTGGATTAGAAATTCCCAGTAATGGAAAGAAGTAGAAATGCCGCTGCGTTGAAAAGTCATTGTTTAATCAAATGCCGAAACTGGCTTGGCAAATGGGAACTCATGGGAACCTTAGAATAATACGGAGATGGAAACTCAGAAGGGAAAGTTGTTTGCTACATTAAAAGAGAATTGAAATAAACTGTATTGTTACAGTTTTACATAAGTACAGTCGACTCCACTTAAGGGATGCCCTCAAGACATTAAAAAAAACCTGAACTTTTTTTTTTGCCTGCCTTCAGGCCTTCATGCAAAAATAAATCACTGAATACAAGACATGTATAATGTAGTATTTTCAAATCAAACAGGAGGAGCCAGAATAACTTAATTTCACTAAACCTGAAAAAGGCCATGCCTGATTAGAGATTTTAGAAGTAAGTTAACTTAAAATAAATGTTGGCCATGAGATGTCAAATTAAATGGAGTCCACTGTACATGTATTTTCATGCCTTTTAAAGAGACCTAATTTGATTAAAATTGTTTACTTTTTTGGGTTTTGAATTACCACTCAGTGTAACCTAAGAAATCATTTTTGCCCTTTTTTTTCAGGTATCCAGCTGAGCAAACCAACAATTCAGATTGTGAAGAAGGCAGAGGAAAGGAAAAATAAGAAAAAGAAAAGTTTATTAAATTTAAATCAAATAACTCACCTTCAGTAGACTTATACGCACCAAAATGCTCTTGAAGTTTTTGTTCGTTTGGTGATGGTCAATAATGTCAACCAACAATTGTTTTGGTTTAGATCTTTCAAGCAGCCTACATTTAATTTTTAGATGTTGCTTGCAAAAGGAGCCAAAGTTTCCACTTTTGACTTATGAGACAGTACCTATATTATAAGGCATGGGAATGTCCAATGTATTTCTGTATCACTATTGGCAACCTTGCTTGTGAGCACAATGAAGTTTGCTCAACGCTTAGGTCTTGTTGTTGGCCTGCTTCTCATCTCTTCAGGAATTTATCTGATGCTGCCTAAAAAACGCCATCATGACAAGTTTTTTGGTCAGAAGTTGCATCTAAGAGATTTAGAAAAACATCGTAATAAAATTTGGCAGGTAAAAATTTTTTAAAAATTCACATAATTTTATAATTTGTTGAAACATAATTAAATGTCTTGCATCCAGGCTAAATGAGTGGGATGTAGCAGTTTTCACTTTCAAAGAATCAAAGGTGTTGCTGATTTAAGCAAAACATTTGTGACATCAATCCCAAAAACCTAGCTCAGTTGATAACTTTCTTTTTTGGATATTATACCTGACAAGAAAGCATGTAAAAGCTATAATTCATTTATCTTTGATAATTAATTTTTTAATAAATTAATAACGCCAGGAGATTTAACAGATTTTTTAAAACACTGAGAAATTGCTTGCAGCTCAGAATGAGACTGGGCAAATACACTGGGTTTGTGGGGTTGAGGTCACATTTTTCTAAACTTTCAGTTCCAAACGTCAAAAATTTCTTAAAGTAATTATCATTTTGTGAAAAGATTTTAAAACTTAAATTGTCATTGTGGATTTAAAATGTAGAGAAAAAGAAGAAAAAAGACCTTCAGCTGGCATTTTTTAGAAGAAAATAAAAGGGTTTTCCGACTTCCGACTCATTCGCTCTAGACATGATACCAATTTGTTTTCATAAATAATGTAATTAACAAGATCTTGTGCAATGTTAAGTATTTATTTTCAGAAGTTAGCATTTTAAATATAAAATATTTTTGTGAAAAATTTTACCGTGGTCTTTGTAACCAACATATTGTCAATGTATTTTGTTAATTTTGTTAACAGTATTGTGGGTTATTTCACTTTCAGATAAATTTAAGAGCAAAAGAGGTTTGTTGAATGAATGGGGTACACTGACTCCAAGCGATTGGGTTTACACCAATGTTAAAAACAAAAGCAAGTGTGGAGATAGACCTACTATCATAAAGTGGGATATGATTTCAAGAATATCTTTCTGCTTTATGAGACATGACATTTTTAAATCAAAGAAAAAAATTGTTAATGAGCATTATTATTTTTGTTTAAAACTAGATGTGGAGTCAAAACAGTGACCAGAGTATGTGCAGACAAACAAGAATTGGTCCTTCCCATTATGCTGAAATATCTACTTATGATTTGTATGCTGCAACAAAATTTGATAGTAGCTATGATGGAGAATGGGAGATGCCCAAGCCTAAGTCAGGTATGTCTTGTTTTTCTACTCAAGTTGCTGTGTAAACACCACAATGTCTCTTTTGATTTATGATTTTATGAAGTTCATCTCAAAGTTTAGCAATCATGAAGTGCTGATTGGTGCAGTTCACTGATGGTTCTCCCACTCCTCCCTGCCTTGCCAAACCAGTGCTAAGACATGATAAGTTTTTAGTGAATAGTATATGAAACAGCCTTGATATGTTAGATGGGATATCGTTAGATAGTTAAGTTTGCCAGAAATTTAAAAGTATCTGTTTATTAAATGATTCAGAGAATGTTTTTCATGAGTAATGCTCGAAAAAAAATGATATCTCATCTTAGCTTTGCCCAGTTGGTGTCTCTGGTTTCTGTGTGTGAAAGAAATTTTTTTTATTGTTTTTCACCAACCAGATCTTTAAGTTTAAATACTTAGATTCATTTGTACAGTGGGACCTTTTAATATGGAAGAGGCCAGAGGAAAGGAAGTTGAAGACTGGCAGACAAATTCAAATCTCCTGCTACTTAATGATGCTGAAGACATTCCAACTTATTCCAGAAGCTGGTTGACAACATCAACCCTGGACCCAGCCTTTGCCACAAAAGACATTGCTCTAAAAACCAGCAGAAAAGTAGAGGACCAATTAAGAGGCCATAAACAGCCTGGCCTAAAGAAGAGAAACTCCCAGCTTTGCAAGATGGAGTTACAAAATGGCAAACTGGGACCTTTTTCAACTATGAACCAACAAAATGTCCCAAGCTATAAATGCACACAAAGTAGATAGAGCAGCTAAAGAAATCACAGAAGCAATACTTACAGATGCAAAAGAAAAAAAAAACGCAGCAAGAGCAGCACAGAAAAACTCTCGGCCATTCTGGACTGAAGAATAGAATAACTAGAAAATGAAGTCAACAAAATAAGAAAGGATGCTGAAAAAAAAAGCAACTTTAGACAATAACATAAAGCTTAAAGAAACAAAAAAACCTACTATGACCCTCGTACTTGAGAACGACTCTAATTCCTTGGCATAAATTTTAACCCAAGACTCACATGAAAAACATACATTGAGGCTTGTCCTCAAAAAGGATTGACCAGAAGATGTCTCCTGGCTAGCTGGATTAGAATGGGGCTCCAACTCAAATATTCTAAAAGAAACCTACACTGCCTGTGTCCGACCAGTCTTGAAGTCTGGTATAACATCATAGTGCTTCAAATGTTTGCAGCGGAAGCTATGGAATAGGCTGAGATTGTGGTGGGCTACTGCTTCCGCACTAAGGCACCTCTCTCTCATGTGTGCGCTTAGTCCATGACGTAGGCTCCTACTATTTGAGGTGTTTATTTCAAAAAGCATATTTTTGAAAATTAAATTTTGTTAAAAAGGAAAAGAATTGATAACGTTTTTTACTAGGTTTATCACTTAGACATTGGTATTTTCTGGCTGGAATTTTTAAAATGATGGTTTTAATTCAACATTTTTTCTATTAGCAATGTCTGGTACCGCTGGAAGAAATTCTGTTTTGCCTCGCCTGACTGTGATTCTGATGCCTCATAGCCATAATGATCCCGGATGGCTGAAAACAGTAAATGAGTACTACGCTGACCAGACAAAGCATATCCTCAACAACATGGTGAACAAGCTGACTGAATACCCAAACATGACATTCATATGGGCAGAGACTGTGTTTTTCTCCATGTGGTGGAACGAGCTTGATGATGCGGTGAAGGTAAGAAAAATATGTGGGACAAGGGTTATCGTTATATTAAATTGAATATTAACTTCAGCACTTTTTTGTTTTTATCATTTTTACAAATTCTGTGACTGGTTCTATGTCCTTAAGTTAATTGTAATTTTTTTTTTTGTATTATGTGCCTTTTGGGAAAATTGATTGTATGACATGTTCTATCATTGGTTAAAATTTTCCCTATACGGTACACTGTAAACAAAAATTTTGGGACCTGTAAAATGCATTTCGGTTTAATTTAATACATCTTGGTTTAAAATGTGTTTACTGTTAATCTACTTATGATGAAAGGGAGTAACTATTTCAGCACATAATATAAAAAAGCAATGGGCGCTGGGAGTCAAGAGAAAGATTTTGAACAGTTTATAAACCTAATTTCAGGCCTCTGTATAACTATCCTTGGGAAGCTTATGGGTCGTAAAACTCAACAAAAAACATCTTATTTGGGCTGAAAGTGAGGCTTAGTTCAGTACCAATGCAAAAATACAAATGACCAAACTGAAGTAAACTGTTCAATCCAATTTTTTTTAGCCAAGTCTACGTTGTCTAAGACTGTAAGAGTCAAATTTCTTTACACATCTTTACCCCACTCTTTCACTCTCTTTCTTTGCTCATATGTATCTTAAAGCATGCCTAACTCATTGTTAATCAATATTTTTGCTTAACACATAGTCTTGTGGGCAAATGCACACAAGCTATAGCATTGAGCCAAAATACCCAGTTATTAACAGTTAAGTGAAATACCATTTACTAAATAAACTTTCTTTCTTCATTTAACTTTGCCTTTAAGCTTAGTCTAGTGCCGCATAATCACAAAGTTGTGATTTGAGTACTCTACTTTCATAGATCTACAAAACCTGTTTTGTTTTTTTTAAGTCAATAAAAATAAAGATAAGGAGAAAACATTTTGTTCTAAAGGCAGTGGCTGCCAAAATCATTTCAGTTTGGCGCAATTAACAATACAAAAGCAAAGAACTGTGCACTAATGGATGATGTCCTTTTAGTTCAACGAATTTTTCAGTTTCTTGTTTAAGGAGAATCTACTGTACAATATATTATTATGTGGTATTACATCATGATGCTACTAATGTGTTTAATTACACATTTATACTTCTGTAAAACCTTCAAGAAATGGTTGATAATTTGATAAAATGAACAAATTGACTTGTATAGTTTTTGCTTAATTTACTGGTTGATCTGCATGGTGCTGAGGGGTCAGTTTGTCTTTAGGTCATAACCACTAGCAATCTATAGCAACCTGGTTGACACAGTGCATACATAGAGTGTATCATATTCTTAAAAGGGGGGAGGGTTATTAGACTAAAGATTTTAAGACAAGGTTTTTCTGAGCTTTTTTTTTCTCCCTTCAGATGCATGTGCAGAGGCTGGCACGTCGTGGACAGCTGGAGTTTGTGTCTGGGGGTTGGGTGATGCCAGACGAGGCTGTTACTCACTTTGGAGCTGTGGTAGACCAGTTGATGGAGGGACACCAGTGGCTTTGGAACAATTTGGGAATTCGCACAGAAAATGTTTGGAGCATTGATCCATTTGGTCTCTCTGGCACTTTGCCCTATTTGTGGCGTCTCTCTGGTATGCGCAATATGGTCATTCAGCGTGTGCACCAGTCTGTGAAAGCTGCGCTCTCTGAGAGACAAGCACTGGAGTTTTACTGGCGGCAGTCATGGGACAGCTCAAATTGGGGAGCAAATGATGCCAGACATGTAGGAAGAGACCTGTTTGGAGTGAAAAATTTAAACCTTAGATATGAAGAAGAGAGTGATGCATTAGCAAAAGTGGAGCAACCAAAAAGGGTTGCTGCAGGAGGTTTAGCATCCACAGATATTCTGTGTCATGTCATGCCTTTCTTACTGTACAGCATACCATATTCATGTGGTCCACAACGACATGTTTGTGAAAAGTTTGACTTTGGCATTGCACGTAATGATCGTTTTGTGCCTGAGAAGTTTGTCGAAGATATCACATCCAACACAGTGGCTGCAAATGCCCAAGCTCTGGCTATGCAATACCGGGCAAAAGCTTCTTTTTTTCAATTCAATGTTATTTTAGTACCCATAGGGGATGATTTCCGTTATGAAAAAGAGTTTGAGTGGGACCGTCAGTACAGCAATTATGAAAAACTAATGCATTACATGAATAATAGGCAGGACTGGAACTTGGATGTTCGGTGGGGAACACTGAGAGATTATTTTAAACTAGTTAGGCTCCAGGAAAAGAAGAAGCTAAGCAATGGTAGTGGTAAGCAGCCAGTACTGTCAGGAGACTTCTTCCCTTACTCTGATAAAGATAGAATGTATTGGACTGGCTATTACACTACAAGACCTTTTGACAAATATTTTTGCCGTGATGTTCAGTTTCTGTTAAATGCCGCAGACCAGCTGAATACTTTAAATTATGCACTTTATTTAAAGTGGGGGCAGGTAAAGGGGGCTGAATCGAAGTTTTTCCATTTATCATCCATGTTGCAGCAAGCCCGGCAAGCTTTAGCCCTTTTTCAACACCATGATGCCATAACAGGCACTTCCAAAGACTTTGTGGCAGAGGACTATGAAGAATATTTACTGAATGCCTACAAACATGCACAGGATGTGATCCGTCAAGCAATTCAATGTTTACTCACTGAAAGCAGAGTAGAAACCCCTGTTGTGTTCCATCCTGTAGTTGAGCGTGCCAACCATCAAGACATTCCTCGGCGCAAGGTGCTCTCTGTTTCTTCTTCGGGCAGAGGCACAATTGTGACTTTCTACAACCCTTTAGGACAAGTTCGGAGTGAGGTGGTCAGTTTACTTGTGGATTCTCCTGCTATCCAAATCATTTCCTCTCAAGCAAAGGAGGTTTTAACCTTCCAAGTAAGTCCAGTATGGTCTACAAGTAATGAGAGGGCCATGGTGGAAGATAGCATTTTTGAAGTATCTTTTGAATTGAGCATACTTCCTTTCTCGTTGGTAACAGTCATTCTGTCAAAACTCTCTGGAAACGGACCTCCGCCTCTGGGAGGCAACACATTCTTTTCTCGTATTAGCGTTTACAATGAAGCTTTTTTGATTGTGCCTCCATCTCTGCCCTTTATTCAAGCTCCACCCAGGCCAAAGTGGCATGAAGACATACTGGTCTCCAATGGTTTGGTTGAACTGGCGATAGACCCTAAAACTGGGTCCCTGATTCGGATCACTCACTTCAAATCAGGGCATACAACGCACCTGGGATCAAGCTTTCAATACTACACATCTAAAAAAAGTGGTGCATACATTTTCTCCCCCGCTGGAAAAGCTGAGCCACTATTTCGTACCTCCCAAAAAGTAGTGGGAGGAAAACCATCGAAACCTCTTTTCTCCAACATTCCGACTATTAGAGTTTTAAAGGGTGAGTTTGCCACGTTCATTGACATCGCTTTTCACTCCAGCATCTCCCAGCGTATCACCCTTTACTCCCAGCCATCACACTTAGCGGGTGCCATCTTCATTGAAAACATATTATCCATCCAGAATCTTATTGACAAAGAAATTGTCCTACGATTTAACACAGACATAAGAAATACTGACCTCTCATACTTCACTGATCAGAACGGCTTTCAATTCATCCGCAGGCGGACTTTATTGGATCAGCCTATAGAGGCTAACTACTATCCAATGACATCAGGCATCATTTTAGAGGACACGAAAACCCGTTTGACAGTTTTGACAGCACAGTCTCATGGTTGTGCCTGCCTAAAGCAAGGCCAATTGGAGATAATGTTGGATCGTCAGCTTACCACAGATGATTTTCGTGGACTTGGCGAAGGAATTGCAGACATAAAAACCACCATATCTCGCTTTGCTATTTTCACAGAGGCTCTTATTATGGGCAAACAAGAACAACAACACTCCTCTCCTCCTCCTCCACCTTCCCTATCTGCTTTACTGTCTTTGCCAGCTCTTGTTATACAGGACGCCTTAAACCAGCCTATTCTGGCCTACTTCTCTACTGTTGATTCCGATGTGTTTTTCCATAGCCTAACACCTGTGCCACTGACAGCCGTGCCTTGTGATGTCACTGCTGTCAGCATGAGAAGTTTAGTAACTAACAGCTTTGAATACAATGGGACTATGTTGGTCTTGCACCAAAGAGGCTATGACTGTAGCCTTCAGCCACCATGGATGGATGACTCAGCATTATTTTGTGCACCATCAGATATTCAGCTCACAATGGATTCTATTTTTGGAGACTTTTCTTACTCTAAGCTGAGAGAGACAAGCTTGACTGCAACTGTTGTTAAGCGGTCGATGACTCCCAAGGATCACCTTTTACTGAAGCCAATGGAATTATCAGCTTTCCACTTCTTTTTTTAGAGTTTTTTGTTTAAACTCTATAGGTGTAGTTTAATTTTTTTGAGTTTTTATCATTTTGTATATATTTTCTTCATAACCTAAAAACTTGTTTCATTCCATATGCAGATAACATTAGTTCAAAAGAACAGGTGTGACTGTGAGGCAATATAATAAACTTAGTAATAACCATTTTTGCATTTGGATAAAGGCTCTGGTGAAGTTCTGTCGTTGAAAAAAATTATGTGAAACAAGGCTAACTAGAATCTTTTTGCATGACTTTTTTAATTTCTCTCCCAGTAATTTACACAATTCATTGAAACTTGTATGTAACCATCTATGACTCAAGGAACCTTGTATTCATTGAAATGAGGTGAAGTCCCTGCATTTTCCTTCTCTTCTTTCACCCTAAAAATCATTTCAAATCTACCTCTTTCAACAAACAGGAAGTGAGACTAAAACTTAAGGTAAATATGCTCTTTGCCTGTTTCTTTTTGGCATGTTAGCCACTTTGTTTGCGGTATAGCTAAAAGTGAGACTACAGAAAGATTACAATGCATTACATTAAAGACGCAAAGGCTAGCACTGCAAAATTTTGCTGCACCATGTAAGTCATTTGTGTTGGTCTGTTTTAGTAATACAGCCAAGTGCTTATAGTTGTAATTCAAACCTGGATGATTCAAATATTTGCTCTTAAATTCAAAGTACAGCCGGTTAAACGCACGGCACTCTGGAGGCTCAAATAGCGTGCGTTTAGGAGATGTGTGCATTTATAAAAAGTTGTAAAATTTACTATATCTAGTTACTTCCCTTGAAATAAAAACGAGAGAATAGGCTTAAATATAAAGTTAGGGTGAGTTACCGTTCTTCATTATTCATTCGCATTTAACTACCTGCAGCTGATGTCTGCGAGTACTCGAATAACTTTTTTAATAAAAGCTCACTCCACCAGCAACGAGTCAGCCTGAATAACAAGTCACTTCGAGTGTTTCATTCAGCCATCCACTGCAACGAGTGCGGGCCGCTGTGCTGGCACTGAAGAGCTAGCGAGTCACCTTATTGCAAAACTAGAATTTAGAAACTGTCTGCGACGATTGGCTTAGCTGGCTGTTGGTGTGATAAGGCGAAGAGAGGCAAGGTCGCTGCTTGTGACTTGCATGGTGTAACCTTGTAAAATTTTGTATTGTAAGGCTAGTGCATAGTGCCAGCCTGCTAGTGCAAGACCTGATGAACAAGCATTATTATAATTATTGTGTTTGTGGCGCAGGGGGAGGGATGGGTAGGAGGGAAGGGCAAGCAGGAGTAGGTGTAGTTGAAATTGAAAATTGCCTTAGTTGTTTTTGTTCTCCCCCACCCACTCTTTTTTTCATTGTAATCTTTATTCGTAAAAATTTCAAATATAAAATTGAATGGATAAAGTATATGTGTACACAAAATGTACATTAGGATAGATAAATTTTATACAAAACATAAAAAACGGTAGGAGTTTTAGGGGGCCCCTTGCTCGCCCACAGTTTCGCGTCCTAGGTTGTTTGAGGCTTTTTGTCAAGACAACCGCCCCACCAATTGTCTTACCTCGTCCTCAGTGAAACTGCTGATTCTAAATTTAAACAGAACATTATATAATTAAAAAAAACAAAGGTCATTTAAGGCATTTGAAACAATAACTTTAAAGTGTGTTTTTATTTACAAACATTGAACTAAATTAGATGTTTTTGTGAAGAAAAATAATCACGTCGGCATTTTTCTTTGACAGTCTTGACTGTCTTGCAGATATGAGCTCCCCTGCTTTTGAAAATATCCGCTCGCTTGGCACCGATATTGCTGGGGTAGCCAAGACATCTTTGGCTATCAGGGCCAGCCTGGGGAACATTTGGGAGTGATCCCTCCACCATGCGAGCGGGTTTTTAGTTCATGCCAGGCCCTCTGCTTCTAAAAACCATCGCACCTCAATTTCAGCTGCTGTCGTTGTGGTGGTCTTTGCTTTATTACTTTTACAAATTCGTCGTCATATTCCGACCACAAAATACTTGCCTTCTTCGCCGGAGGTGCATCAAGGTTTTCTTCTTCTGTTGCAGTTGTTTCTTCAGAGGGAAGCCTTATCTTGCGGGTGACTTCCTTCAGTTTCTCAACTGCACTTGATGCAGAATCCTGAGTTGATAACCCTGCTTTCTTAAATCTGGGATCTAAGAGAGTGACCAGTCGAAATTTCGTTTTATCTTCGATCCCAGAAAATCTTGCATTTAGGCCTTCATTGATTGTTTGGCACAGTGGCGACGCCTTGGGGTAGTTTTTTTCAAAATTTTCACCAGCGGTACTGTCTTTGAGGAGCTGGCATTTTTCTCTGCTGACAACTCTACAGTAGCCTCATAGAAAGGCTCAAGCTCTTTGACTGCGTCTTTAACTGCAGCGATGTCTTCGGAGTTGAGACACATTTCTTGTTTCCCCGAGAGACAAATAACTGTTGTAACTTCTTCATGTTGAGACAAGTAGCTCTCTTAGTCTCTATCATCTCATAGGTGCTATTCCATCGTGTCTCCATGTCTTACTTCATTTTTCTCGTTGCCTCGTTTTTTCCTGAGAATATGTCTCTCAAACTGTTTGTGGCCACTGTGCTGCTGTGAAAAAAGATAGCGATGGCCTTTATCTTCTAGACAACAGCTGCTACCTCTGCAACATCAATCACTGCGTGTTTAATGATCAAATTCAGTGTGTGGGCGAAGCAGGGGACGTGCCTGATGTTCAGAGCCTCCACAGTGTTGATAATGTTTCCAGCATTATCCGTGACAATGGTGGTCACCTTATCCGAAATATTGAATCCTTCAATGGCAGACCGCAGCTCTGAGGCAAGGTTTTCTGAAGTGTGCCTTTTCCCTTCCGATCAGTTCAGTAGAATTGGCGATTGCAGCTCACAATTGTCATTTATGTAGTGGGGCTTGATAGTTGTGTAGGCCTCATTGGCACGCGATGTCCAGCAGTCTGTTGTGAGTGACACATGCGCCACTGATCTCAGTTCCTCTATGACTCTGTTTTTCATGCTGTTGTATTTTTCTGGAAGGAGCTGACTTGACAGGCGCTTTCTAGACACAATATTGTATCTTGGGTCCGGAGCCACAACTAGACGCCGAAAACCTCTGTCTTCAACAACACTCAGCGGTTGCATATCCATTACGATCAGATCCAACCAAGGTTCATCTAAATGTCGTTTTTTAGATGAACCAACTTTGTATTTGGTTATCCTCTCTAACGTTTCGACCATCGTTGGTTGTACATGTATCTTCTGGGATGAGGGTGTTGATGTACTCGGTCCGGGTGTGTTTCTGATTGGCTGAAACACCAAAGCAGGCTGGTCGGTTATGCGCTTGGTTTGGCTGACAAACACTTTTCCTTTTCTGCCTTCAATTCAAAGGGATGTTTGCTCTCCAGATGCCTGTTCAGGTTCGTAGTTGACTGGTGAGAAACGCTGAACTGGTGCTTGCATATAGTCCACTCAGCTTTCTTTTTATCAGAAGACAAAATCATGAACTTCCAACACAAAGCTTTTGCTGGCATGATGGAAAAT
>BMAT01009565.1:129347-139446 GCA_019649035.1 Elysia marginata | reverse complement strand
ATGATGGAAAATGTCTTATTTTTTGTGAGAAAAAAAAACCCACACAAAAGTTCCAATATTTATACATAACTATTTGATGGGTAATTCAGGAATACAAAATAGTGCAAGAGATCAATAAATTTAAGTATTGAAAAACAAAGTAGGTTTAGAGTCAGACTCAGAGTGACGTTATGAAGCAAAACAAAATAAAAATTATAAGCATATATATATGTATATATATGTGTGTAGGAAGATATCAATTATTTAAGTTGATGTTAAAACAAACCAGCGTTTTACCAATTTCAATTGAACGCTAATCACAAAATAAGCTTAGCATTTTACCAGGTTCATAAAAAAAATTACAAATATGACATGGATAAGTTACTTTGGCAAAGGAAACGCAAGCGGTTATAATGATGAGTACTGCTAACCAAAAAATTGCAAGTATGAAAAGAATGAGTTAAGAAAAAAAATAGAAAATGGTTTAAGCTGTGACAACAAAAAGTGAAAAACAGAGCGCTAGTGAGCAAATGGACAGTAGAGATAGCAAAGGCAGTAAGCAAGAAATGGGAAGACCATGAGATTTGCACTGACTTTTAATTGTTTCATTCTTCCAACAATTTGGGGCCCTTGATCAATCTTACGACATGACGAGCAAGTGCCATGGCCACCTGCACAACAGAATTCAAGAATCACAGCCTTTGATATCATAACAGGCAGCCGGCACCGATAGCGGTCACTCGGAGAGGATGGAGAGCACCAGCAATTGTCTTAGGCCACTGAGGCCAGCCCTAGCACCCTGTCACATGAATTATAATGACAAGCCACAACCAGTGATCTATTAGTAGGCCTATATCTAATAGCTTACAAAAGGCGTCTATACGGCCTGCGCGACTGCCTGCCTCGCTGGTCGCGCGTCTCTCATCACATACTTCCCCTCTCTTTTGCTTTTATTCAAAACACGAGAGCAAGTAGGTTATTCTTTTATTCAGCTGATTCAAACTGGCCAGTCTGAATGCAAATAACTCACTCCAGAAAGATTTACTACCCGAAAAAGATTCACTACCCGCAGATTATTCACTACCCGCAAATTATTCATTACTCAAACCTCATTTATTCATTATTCATAGGCAGTTGCTTTATTTTCGAATGAATAAGTTTTTTCGAGTGATCACCCCGGCACTACCTAAAAACCAAATTGTTTCCCTGCACCACACAATTTGACAAAGTATAGAAAAGAATATCAGTGATACATTTACATGTACTTTTATATACAGGCTAGTGATCTAGATTTATCTACTGTATGTGAGCTGGTTTGGCTTAGCAGTTATCGCACTGCAAACATCCAACTCTTTATTGACCGAAGAGGGCAGGGGGGAGACCAATGGGGAGGCATGGTCGAGCTGAACACTAGAGGTGTTATAGGCTAGCCTACAACAGTTTACCTGTCAGTGCGGTATGGGCGAAGTGAACATTGCGTCATGATCATTTCGCTTGCTCTAGTCTAACGTCTACACAAACTATCCCCACTCGACAGGCCTTTGTCCAGCTTTTACCCTCCATGCCTCCCTCTTCATGCCCCTGCCCCCAAGCCTTCCCAACTCAAAACATGTAAATGTAGCATTGTAGTGATACAACAAAGGAAGACAAGAATCCCTCTGGAGTGATTCTGGCTTTTTCTGCGGTTGCCTGATTCAATTATTTTTACCTATCTCATAAATCATAGCGTGCATTTAGACGATGGTGCGTGTGTTTAGGGTGTACTGATCATATAGAAAAAAAAAGGTCATCGTGATTAGGTGTTAGTTAAACCGCAGGCAAAGCATTTATCTAACGTTCGCTTAACCAGATACTACTCTATTAAGGTTATGGGTTTAATTTTCCTTTTGTAATGCATAGGCATACCAGTAAGTCAATTTTTGGATAATTTCAGATTAGAATTCATGGGGCTTGAAATATCTGAACTGGGCTGTAAAATGCAAGGTTAATAATGATAGATAGCTTACCTTTTTCTCATTTTACTTGTTTTGGGATACTACAAAGAGAAATTTCTCTTAACAAACCTAGGTTTTGAAAAACTTAATAATATTCCTGAGAAGTTTGTTGGATTCAAGGTCCACTGCAAACAAACAAATTTAGGACAATCTTATTTTAGAGCCTGTTTTTTTTTTTCAGTCACAGAGAATGGGAAAATGTATTCATACAGTTTTAGTATTTACTAAGTCCCTGCTGATAATACCATTTTGAGCAATTAAGAAGTATATTTTAAAGCAAGTATGCTTAGAGTTAGAGCTTACTATTTTAAAAGTAACTAGTATGTGTCCTAGAATTATAATCTTGATATGGCTTATTCTTCCCAATGCTGAAAACAACTTTAAATAACATTGTAACTATATATATGTAAGACAATTTTTTCTACTATTTCCTTCCTCAGATAATATTGGCCACAATTAAGTTTTTTTTTACTATCACAATGGTTTATAAATCCTGTTATTACAAAAACAGTGATAGCTTTGTCAATTTTTTTTTGTTGAAATCATTCTCAATTTTCATGGCTGGGTAGAACTTAACTGGTTACCTTAATCACATTATAAGTGACACCATTATCTTGATCTATAATTTAGTTTGTTTTGGATACCTCCGATAAGTTATTATCTATTACTTCCTATTGTACATCTTAAAAGTTTACCTAAAAATATTTTGAATCTGAAACCAAAGATCTTATAATGAAGCTGCTATCAAGTCACTGTTATAAGTGTTAAAAAATGACCACTAAATTATTGTCAGCGTTTGTATATGTGTTTTATCAACTACTGTGTGCATTCCTCTATAGCATTATACCTCCTTCCCTCCTGATAAAGCAATCTCCAAATTTTTCAAAGTGTGTCTTGCTACATTGTATTTTATTATTATACCACTACTTCTCAATAAGTAAAATCCTCCATTCTATCAGTCTCAATCTACAAAATGTATTATATTGTCTGACTCTGTGCAAGACATTTTTTGTCCTGCATCACAAACAACAGATTTTGAGTGTGACAGTTTCTTTATTTCTTGTTCACTCAATTAAAAGTTTGTGACAAAGCATTGTGATGTGACTTTACAGTGTACCGGTGTATGTAACATCAAACCATTATTACAGTATCACTAATTTTATGTTTCTGAAACTGGTTTGTCCACAATCACAAATGGTATAGGCCCCCCTATTTACAATCTTTTGTCATTCACACTCACAGCCTCAAATGTAGGCCTATAGACAACAGAGTAGAATAGACTTCACTGAGCGGGCCACCTGGTGCTGGTTGAGAAAGCTCTGGCCTTATGAAAGGAGGGCAAGCTCAATAGGAGGACTGTCTAGGATGGGTGCTTCTGCTGCGTGTTGTTATCCTTAGATTTTCATTTTTGTTTATTTTACATGTATGAACTTTCAAGATAGTTATAAAAATTTAGTGGAAAAGACCCTTCCATAAGTAAGTGTCCTATATCAAATCCATGATAATTAATAACATATACATTTATTTTGAACTCCTGCGAGTCCTTGATCTGTCAAATGGGCAGAGGAAGCGAGTTCCAAATGTGAGGAGCTGCATATGAAAATGATCTTTCTCCATAGTTCTTAGTTTTCACTGTAGGTACAACTAACGAATTTTACTGCTACTGGGCAATGTGCGAGATGCTTAGTAAATGCTAATCATAGATGACAAATACAATGGTGCTTTGTTTTGTAGAACTTTGTGACAAAGTACAGCTAATTTAAATTTTAACCTAGCATCTACAGGAACCCAATGTTGATGTACAAGAAGCAGTGTTACATGCTCTCTTTTGTTCTTTTTTAGGATCATCCTATCTGTATTATTCTGAAATCTCTGAAGTCTCTGAATAGATATTTAGGGCAAATTAGTAAAAAATTATGCGGGCAATAATGAGGGAAAAAAATGGTACTGTACAAAACAGTACATTCTTCTGGGTAGGCCTACATAAATGCAGTAGATCCTGATAAAGTCAACACTTTGGGACCAAAAACATATGTTGACTTTGAGCAAGAGTTTTCCATAACAAAGGTATTGACTTTAACTAAAGGATTCCACTGAGTATTTATATTAACTATTGAAGTTTAAATCTTGTGCTTGTGCCTTACATTATTATATTACTACACATGTTCACTTCTTTTTTGGACAAGGGTTTAGAATAGGGGTCAGTGTTAATGATCTTTCTTTGCTTGTGATCTCTGAATCTGATTGTGCCTCAATGTTGATCTCTTATTAATGAACCTGCTTTTTGTTTTTTTCAAATAATCGTTGGTGCTTTAAACAATTATTCAACTGTAGGCTTTAATTGTACATATTGTAAAATTAATTAAAAAATGGTTAAGCACAACAATAACATTTGTTTTTAATGAATTTTGTTGAATTAAAATTATGCTTTACTTGTAAGTTTGTTTTATGTGTATGATATAGACTCCAGGTTTAGGCATATTGGTAAACTTATCTTTCAAAGCACATGCAGTCAACCCTGCTTAAGTTCATTTCCAAATTCCAGGTCAAGCTATGTGCAAGCCCTTAAACATATATTAATAGTCCTTATGGAACACATACACACTCACACACAAAGAATGGAGTTAACTGAAAATTGACGGAGTTGACTGTATACAGCACAGCTGCTCTTTTAACTAAAAATGGAGGTCAAGGCATATTACATGTACCACAAAATGGGCTGGCAAACTGGTTTAAATTTTAAAATCATTTGAATTTGTTTAGCATTTATGATGATAACTAACTGTGCCTTCAAGTTCAAGTATTCATTTACAGATTCAGTGGGATTTATTGATGTAGTGCTTGATTAAAAAATACCGTCCCTTTGAAAATATCTGTACCTTGGTTAGCCTCTTAATGTCTTACTCTAGTCTTATTGCCTTGCCCTGGGCCTGAGCCTGCAGCCAAAGTTTTTCTGTGCATTCACACAGCTTACATTTATTACTTTAATTTATTGCAAGATTTTTTTCAAATCTACCATTCTTGTGTATATGTATGAATAAATGGATGATGTATCTATCTAAAATAAAAATAGGAACACAAACGAAATAAACTACACTGTAGTTAGGTCCTCTGAGAGTATTATTGTTGTCTAGTGCCTGCAGATGTGTGACTGTGTGTTTGTCACCCGATGAAAATGTCTTGAGAGGATTTTTCCACTACTTTCCATATTTCTAAAGATTTAAAACCTTGTAATAAAAGTTATATATTAAAGATAAATTGCAAAATTCTTGCTTCAATAAGTTGAAGTTCTGAATCAAATTATTTGAGGTGTTGCCTCAAGAAACACAGTAGTTTGGGCACAGAGAGTCATTTTTGTTTCTAAAGCAATGATAGTGTTTAATTGTATTTTATTTAATGACCAATCTTTTGTTGCCATGGATATCATAAATTTGACCAGCTTTTTCGGTTGTTGTTATACATGTAGTTTTTTTTACTTATCAAAAGCTATGAGCTTTGGGATGATTGTGAGTGCATTAAATGATTTAAGGCTGTTCTTTCTGATGTTGGACAAAATTTTGTAAAGCGATGTCACCTGTTAGTATTGATTATCAGTTCTGATGCTAGCTGTCACGCCAGACTTCAACACAATCTTTCCCCATTTATTGTTGACAAGATTCATTTGAGCTGCTTTTTACATATACATAGTAATGATAATGCCTATGGTTGTAAATTTTATCTATAAAGACTTCAAAAAGTTTAAGGGAAAGAAAATTATAATAGGCTAAAACATTAAAATCTGTCAGCTGTGATGGTTAACAAAAATTTTGTCTTGCATCACAATTGACAGATTTTGAATGTTATCATTTTTTGGTCAATTCATTAAAAAATTTTTTACGTGTTGTGATGTAATATAAGAGACATCAATTAATGTTTCAACATTAAATCATTTGTCACACTTATGGTGACACATGTACAGTGGAAACTTTATGATTTCAATCTCTTGGGAATGAACAAAAACTTCTCTTGAGTCTCAAATTATACTTAAAATCCCAGGTTTATGTACATAGCCATTTCTTTTGCTATATTACTATTAATAACACCTTCCTGCCTCATCCCAACCATGCAAACTCGCAAAAACCTAATAATTCTGTGGGCTATAGAGTTAAGAGTAGACACATATGTGTGGATTGTAGGTTGGCAAATTTATGCAGTGATAGTTTTTCGTAATCATAAGCATGTCATATTTTTTGAGAAGTGAAAGTGAATTTGCTAGAAAACATTAGGGAAACCTCTAAAGGCGGCAATATAAACTTCAAATTAAGGGTATTGATCTTCACTGACTTTTAAAATACTGAGATCAAATCTGAAGGGGAAATGAAAATCTTCGACTTAAAAAACATCAAATGATGCGTATTTTGAAGTATCAATGCTTTGATTTTGGAGGCTTCCACTGTACTGGTATCTGAAAATATTTTGTTCATCATTTCGATGATTCACAGATGCACAACCCTTTGTCACCAAACTCAGAGACTCATTTAAAAATGTTAATTTTTAAAGATTTTATCTGTAAATATTTTCATACATGACTAAATATCATATTTATGGTGCTTTATACAACTATAGACAACAATTTTAACTTTCAAGTTACAACATATTTTATAAAAACTTTGTCTTTTTTGAAAAGTTTGTTCTCAAAATTCTACAAATACCAAACATTTTATGTTGTGATTCAAACTTCATTTCCTTTTTACGGTTGATTTTATTTTTTTGTTTCTAATAAATCTCAGTGTGCCACTATTTGAAAATATGGGATCCAACAGCTTCTTTTTTAAAATGTATAATAAAAATGTACAATACAATTTTAAGTAAAAAATGCATACTTGTTTGAGTAGAAACACCTTTGTCTGTGTTTGCTCAAAAATAAACGTATTAATTTTTCTTATGGCCAGACTTTATTTGTTCTTCATTTCTATACATTACGTACAAATGGTATATGTGTTATAGCTCAGTTACACATTCAAACATGTTTGATTGATAGCATTTCGTGATACACAGTTAGCGAATCGTATATTAAAGAAAACTCGATTTTTACTAAGAGGCTGTACGTATTTCATCCAACTAACCCCGTCATTACAGGCTCAAAAACCGTTGCATGCTGAGTTTACAGGGGAAGGGAAATTCCATTTTTATACATTAGGCCCAGAAGTTGGTTTTCTTTGTGATGCTGTAGTATATTAAAAGGCAAATATTGTCTTGATAACGGTAGCTGTAATCGTATTGTGCCGCGCCTTTTTATTAAATTGCATGTTCTTTTGTTCTCTTTAAGACCAGTTCATATTTTCAAATACATTTTCAGCTAGTTTTGAGTATTGACAGTGTTTATGAAATTACTTAGATTATCTGGGAGTTTTCCAGGTCGCCATAAGAATGCTGTGAAATTTTGAAAATTAGCGACCGTGAAGTCTCACCCCTAAGTGGAATAGAGGGGAGTCATGATGCTGGATGTTGCGTCACTGTACTAGTCAAAATACCAGTTTTAGTGCACAACGGTTTACATGATTGTTTCTGGTACCGGACAGTTTAAATTTTTATTTTACTTCATTTCTCTGCCAAATGCAGCGCTGATGTTAATCGTCTTAGGAATTGCGTTCGTGCTAACACAAGGACCGAATTCTTTACAAAGTTTGACAAGGTTTTCATAAGCCTTTTCCTTTAAATATTTATATTTTTCATTATAAACGCACAGCTGATTGGTAGACTTCATTAAAATTTAGATATCAACTCATGGTTCCAAATACAAGTGTAAATTATAGGCCTACAGGCTTGGAGCAGCGACAAATAGTGTACAAGAACCGAAGGAAAATTAATAGGCTTAGAATCTAGCCTTATGTAACCTATAACTAAACAGTGCAACTGTACCACACGCATTGACAGTATGACACACCGAGACCTAGATTCTAGACCGAGGCCCTATCTGTCTAGATAGTGCTAATTTCAAAATAGCTTTATTAACGCTCAAAAAACGTGGCATGCTTAGCTTGCAAGGGTAGGGAAATTCCATTTTTATTTCAAGTTAATGTGTACAATTTCATGGTAGTTTTTTAATTGTTATTTTTGTTTCTTTTTTTTTTTAATTGAAATTACTTTGGCTAAATTAGAATCGAAGTGCTACTGTTCAATTTCGCTAAATAGTGCCATAGTTTATAAGTACCGGCACATGGTCATACAGATTTGTTAACCCTGAATACTGATTTTTTTTGCTCAATCATACTGATTTTCCATTTTAAAGAGTGGCAGGTTTGCATTATTTTTAGATGTGAATACATTGTATTACTACCAAATTATGTATTCCTTTAGATTTGATAAAATAATTTCAGAAATTTATTTTATTGCAACTCTAGTGAAATACATACTACATGTAAATGTTTTTCAATTGTTCTAAAATTAAATTTAAATTTGCCTTTATTACAAAAAAGTGTTTTCTGCAATTAAAATTGGTGCCAATTTTGTGAAAAATGAATTTTTTTTGGTCCAAATTCCGTGGTGACAGATTATATTTACCCCATATATCCTCTCAATATAAACGTAATATTGACAATGACTATCTACAAAAGTAAAAATTCTGTTAATGTTAACAGTAGCAAGAAATGACTTGTAATAGCATCAGTTTTTTTTCAAAGCAGTCAATTTTTTTTTAGATAAAACGCAAGAGTCTAAAATTACAATTGTTCATGTAGTCCTACATGTACTTATACGGAAGGAAAGTTTCTTTTCTTTATTATAACAAGGAATGCCATTTTCCAGTACTTTTTCATTTTCCCGTTTTTTAAAGCATGAGAATCTGAATGAAAGCACAAATTTGAACAAGATTAATCCTATCAACAATGACAATCCAAAGCTCATAGTCTTTAAATGACACATTTATATATGCATTTACAATTACATGACAATATTGAGCCAAGATTTTCAGAAAACGATATATTTATCTAAAATTGAATTGAGTGATAAAACCTGACCTGGTTTAAGCAGTTCATCTTAAGAATTTATTGTTGAAAACTGACATATTGTTCATTTAAGAATTCTTTTTCCGTCTTATCCTTGTGTAACCTCTTCAATTGGCCTCTTGGTGTCCAGAACAGCGACAACTTTCTCATTCTCTCTTACACTGAACTCAAAACAAAGAAATGACATACACAAAATGATGTCTACTGCTTTAATAAATACTAGAGACTAGAGTCACACAATGTTAAGTGTTTGTGAGTTTTGAAATACACAGTGAATTATGTGATAATAATAATATAAGGAGTCTAAACTAATTTGGTTGATAGTGTAGGCATGATTATTAGCTATGGTACTAATAAGTATAATTATAAGATTAAGAGTAATTGTTCTTTTACTATTTGTTTGTCTTGTTACTTCTGTAGGTAATTTTATGTGAATATACATGAAATTGAAAATATAGTACATTTGACTGTTTGTAGTGGTTTATTTCATATATATGCTCTAGAACATATTTGTATTATTGACATTTTAGTCACTGTGATTTTACATTAAGTACATTAAAATATTTTTAAAAATTATGCAAAGTTTCAAAGTGTTTATTCTACATTAAAATTCATATTATGTGTTCTTTGGCTTGAAGTAGGACTGGATCTTTTTCATGCCTTTGGTCCCCTGAAAGAGAGAGAAAAATATATCACATTTTGAAGAAAACATAAATTTCTTAAGTTGATTACTAACAGTACACTAACAGAAAAAAAGCTGGATAATAAATATGTGAAGTTCCAACAAAATGATCCAAGCAACTGAATTTTCAGATTTAGAGATTATTGAAAACTTCATATTAAAGGCCTCTAACACTTTTGTCCCCTCATGCCCAGTCCTATCCATTTCCCTGCAAGCAGGAATTTCTTGTGCGAACATGGGACCACCTTGTTTCTTTGTCTGAATTTGGACGCTTTAGTTCTATATAAGTGACCTCCCTTGCTTAAAAAGACAAAACAAAGCAAAACCATCATTCTTAGAATCTTATGAAACATTTCTTTTTTTTTTAAGATCTGGATTAAAACTAAGAGCTACAAACTAAATTTCCTTTTGGGGCGGTGGGAGGGGAGCGGGATGAGGGCTTTCACTGAGGCAGCACT
>BMAT01009565.1:108854-119055 GCA_019649035.1 Elysia marginata | reverse complement strand
TCAATGTCTCAGTCAGGCCAGAGCATTTGGTGGTGGAAGTGTGATGGCGTGGGGAGGAATTACAGCCGCTGGTAAGACTCCACTTGTGACTGTTCATGGCAACATGACGGCTCGCCGATACATCGACGAGATTCTTCGCCCACTTTTGGTTCCAGCCATTCACAACCAAGGACTAACCTTTATGCAAGACAATGCCCCAGCACATAGAGCTCGAATAACCAACCAGTTTCTTTACGAAAACAATATCCCAGTTCAACATCCATGACCTCCCTACTCACCTGATTTGAATCCCATCGAGCATTTATGGGACTTGCTTGATCACCGCGTTAGAATGAGACAACCACAACCTCAGACTCTTCTCCAGCTTGAGGGAGCATTGCATGAAGAGTGGGACAACATACCTCAACAGGCAGTCCAGCGATTGACTGGTTCTATGCGGCGACGATGTCAGGCCGTCATCAGTTCAAGAGGACACCATACACGCTACTGAGCGTGTAACCTATTTTTATCACCCCACACTCTTGTAAGTCAATAATAAACCTGTTATGTTCAACTTTTCAGGTTTTTGTTGATTGTGTCGTATTCAAAATTGGTTGAATTGGTTTTCCCTAAAATTTTAAGAAGATCGCTTTATTGTGAAGCCAGTTACTGTCATCTAAACACAGTGTATACTTAATAATGCAACAGAGTATATAAATAACACAAGATACATAAAACAATTATCTCATCTAAAAATTCCTTTCCAGATATATATATCCATTAAAGATTTGTAAACAGGATTAGCCTATATACTTGTATGTATACACAAACCGACTTATTTGGCTTTATCTTTTATATGTTAAAATTAAACATTCTTATTGAAAAAGTCAATCAAACAATGAGAAGTCATAAAATAATACAAATGCCAATCAGCTTGAAGATTTTCTAGACCGTGTTTCAATTAAAAGTATTTTAAAACTTGAATTATTCTTTTGAAGATAACAAATAAAAAGGAAACAATCTAGATCTTAATGTTTGTTATAATTAAAACCATGAATGTCACTGCACATTACTTTATTTTTTTAAAATATAGGCAATTACCATTGCACTCGACCTAGATTCTAGATAGCCTCAAACACTCTAAGGCTTTGTTAGAGTGGCACAACTCAGTGGAAATTCTTTCCAAAACTTGTAGATTTATAATTATCTAAATATGGTATCTAGATTAAAAACTGTATCTACCTAAATCTAAAATAATCTAGATTAGATATAGATTCTAGTTTAGATCAAGATTTATGTTGTCACATCAAAAGCTGTGACGAAGCAAAATGGCTTGAGTTTAGATCTATAGGTCTACCAGAAAATAACTTTATTTTCATAAAACTTACCGTTCTACGTCCTTGGGAAACAAGTGAAAGGAAGTGTCTTTACATTGTGTTTTGTTCCTTCCATTTTTGCAATTTATAGCACTGCAAAATTCCCCACCATTTCTAAATCTTGAACGGGATCTATGAACTTCACCTCTTCCCGCAACTTCCATGTTTGTAAACACTCAAGCATTTTACCAGGGATACCCAAGGGACGGTACTCTCATAGTTTCCTCATTCTACCCCTCGAGTGAGACATCTCTACTTAAACTATCTCTGGTTACAGAGATGCAAGCAGCTCATGAAAAAAAAGCAGGAAATTTTTTTTCGGAAGTTTCCGAGTACACGCTATTCTGAATACTAAAGCCAGCCTTTCAGTGTCTAGCAAAAACGATTTTGCCACCAGTTTGGTAAGAAACTCTCCTTTTACACAGCAAACATCACGCAACACCATCCTTGTCCGAAAATTTTCCTGCTATAACTAGAATAAAAGTCTCTTTTGCTCCTTCATTTGTTCTTTGAAGTAGAAACACAATGTGATGTTGTAGATTTCCGATCCAAGAACTTAATTTGGGCTAGATCTAGACTTGGAATGGCCACCATGATCATAATCTAGATTGTTAGCAAATGTTACTAGAGTCTAGATCTAGATTTTCTAGTGTAAGCCAGTAAGGCTAAGTCAGTTAATGACTAGCTACACTGTTTCTCCATGTCTAATCTAGATCTATAGAGAGATAGAATAGATCTAATCTAGATTTGAAGAGTAAGACTACTAGATCTAAGAGTTTAAGCATCTAGCCTGGCACTTGCTTGAACATTAAACAGATCTAGAAAGGTCAATGATGTGCAGCAATCACAATATGAAATATCACTGAACTAGATCGCTCTTGGCTAAAAAAGACGAAGTGCACAAGATTGCTCAGGGCTAGATCTAGATGTAATGTAAGAAAGGTTTATAAAGGACTCTCGATATTTTGAACAGTCATAGAACCATGTGTTCGTATTATCGTAAGGTAACTTTATTCATGACTAGGCCTAGAACTACACGGAGTATACAAAAGATAAATAAGAAAAATCATCGGTAGCATACTTTCACTTTTGCACCCATTGGCTATTGTGTGGACAGTTTCGAACTCATCACGAAAAAGAAATCGGGCGATGAGGTTACATCGACTTACGGATAAACAAAAAGAAATAATCGGTATCGCCATAGAATCGGAAAAAGGTTTGTAATTCATTTCCGATTTTCCGGTCGTCCTTTCTCGGTTTAAGTTCTTACTTTAATAAGTTTATAATTTTTCCAACTTTTTTGTTGCTGATTGTCTGGTTGAAGAAGGAATACGAAAATCGGAAAAATCAGGGGAGACGGAAAAATCAGAATTCTGATTGAAATCGGAAAACTTGCATCCCTGAAGTTAAAAGTGAGGCAAACTCTGAAGCCAATATACTGGCTCCGCGCGGGATGTGGGCGGAATGTCCAAAGCCAAATAAGTGGCTTGCCGCACTGGTAAACTCCTCAAATAAAAGCCAATATAGTGGCTTGGCGCGGGTGTTGGGTTAAACAGATATGAAACATCAAATCATCATTAACGTACTATTACTCCTTACGTTATTTCTCATATTACTTTGTCCATTATCACAAATGACAGGTTAACAATCTTTTGTCACAGTTCAAACTTATAAAAAATTTGCATTTTGGACTCTTATGTTTCAATACATACCATGCCTACGTAAATTAGATCCTGAGTAAGAGAACACATGAACAGGTGATGCCCCTGTTAGTTTAACTTTGTAAGTCTTTCTGGTGTCCCATACTTTCAAGCACCTGTGAATCAGGAAGAAAACTTAAGGGAACACCAACTTTTATTAAATAAAGAACAAAAATTCAAGTTATTAATTTTCCTCCCTTTCATGATCTTAATTGGAACAAAAATAAGCTTTAAAGAATGCAAAAGTTAAAAACAGACTGCCTTAAAAAAGGCAAAGGGGTGTGTGTGTGTGTGTGGGGGGGTTGAAGGAAGAAGATTTATATCTATTGGATCTTAATATCTAAATACTAATATTTCCTCTAAAGAGTGCTCTTTATAATTAATTTGAATAGGAGAAGATATCACACCTTCTCAATTTTGTATAGAAAGAAACTGCTTTCTTCATTAAAAAAAAAGGGTTTCTAATACATTTTTCCCTCTTCTCCTCCATTAGTGACAAAAAATCTTTGAAATTTTTTAACAAAATATAATTATGTATTGTCCTTACTGAAAAAAAAAAAAAAAAAAGAACTGAAAGTTGAAACTTTGTATCTTTTTTTTCAGAAATTCCTTTTCTCAAGGGGTTTTAAGCCATGTCTATTTTAAAATTTAAAAAAATGTGCAGTTAACTTAATATGCTGTAACCTAGGCCTCCACAGAGCAGGCCGTCTATGCAGGAAGGCGGCTGGTTTGTTTTGGTCTGACCAATCTAGCATGTAACATCAAAGAGACTTCAGCTGATCGGTGCGGCGATGCCTAGTTTTTTCTTCAGTTTTACGTCCCATTAGCTTCTCTAAGTCTGGTACCTAGCCTACACTAAACAGAGTTGTACAATGCATGAATATTAGTAGCAGTACACATTAACCCCTTTTGATTTCGTCTATTACAGAGAAATGTCACTCCCCCATCTCTCTCCAAATCCCAAAATCCTGTGCTTTAAAACTCATAGGTGCCACTTCATAATGTTCAAAAAGGAGGAACTTTACTGGAGTTAAGTAACAGATGATGCGACCGCCGAAGGCTTATCTAGGGGGGTCCGGGGGCATGCTCCCTCGAAAATTTTTTGAAAACTAATCCGCAAAAGAAGCAATTTTAGAGTATTTGGGAAGCAATTTACTTATTTCATGTTTGAATATAATTTATAAAGCGCCATCACAGGGAATTAGTTTCAAACCTAAAAATGTATAATTCCTTTTTAGACACTTTGCTAGCACTAATGCGTTTATTTGATTAGGCCTACATGTGTTTTCCCTAGAAATGAAAGGCCCTGGTGCTAATACCACATGCAGCTTTAACATATCTCAACATTTAGACTTTCACCAAAACCTGATTCTTTTTATCAAAGAAGTCTCCCGAGCCATTTTTTTATAATTATTTGTTATGTTTAAAAAAAATATCTGGGCTGAGATCTTAATTCAGGAAGTGGCGTTCAATGCACCCTATAACCTTCCATTAAAATTTTTCATTGTTTGACGAAATTATTCTGAACTAGATGATAGAGGTCAACACAAAAAGCTAAGTAATGTAAAGATATCGGTAGACTACGTGTAAAAGAATAAAAATCCACATTGCGGGTTTATTTAGATCTCTATCCCATTTTCCATTGTCCTTGGCAGATAAAGATTTCCGGATGTCATCATGGCTTTCAGTTTACACCCATATAGTCTCCGTCTGCGTTGCTGCCTAAAATAAATTTGCATCCCTCGGAAAAAATTAAATACAAATCTACGACTAAATCAGATAATGTTAGATGTGAAAATGTATAAGTTAGACCTATAAAAGATCTATAGATCTAGAGTGCTGTTTGCCGTCCAGTGAAATTTTTATGATAATTATGACCTACAATAGCGGTACTCTGTAGCTGATCTTCATCTAGTTCAGCTGTCTTGCTTGGCTAATACAACATTGCTGTAGAACCTTCTTCTGACTATGCTGTGCTATGCCCTAGTGCTGTTTAAGGTGATCGAGGAGTATAAGTTCACAAACTGTACGCATATCGGTAGACCTAGATTATGAAGTTAAGAATCCTTTTTTTACGAGAACTGTCCCCTTTCGTATTCGATTGTTCTAAGCTTAACCCGCGCAGGTCCATTTTACACTCTCTTGTTCACGCAATTCCAAACTACCTCCGCTATTTTTTTGCTTCGCGATTGAGATTGTTAATGTTATGCAGGTTATCCTAGACTTGAGCGAAAAAGTTGGGTTGCCCCAGTTTACTCTTACGTTCGATCCTCTTTTTTTATGTTACTCTAATAGAATAGAAGAATAGAAGTAATTTTATAGACAGAGACCCGTCATATGTATGTCCACAAATTTTTATCGGTCAAAGCGGAAATCTGCTTGAAGTTGTAGATAGCGGAAAAATTGGAAAGGTCGGAACATAGCGGAATTTCCGCTATTTAGCGGAAAAGTGGCACCTATGAAAACTGCAAAAAATGATAACCTCATCAGAAGTGAGCAGGTAAAAAAGGTTTTTCGTTCCTTGAGAAGCTTGCTTTTGAATCAGTAAAATATTAGGAAGCAATACATACCCATCTACAGCTCCTGCAGAGATGATGTAGTTTTCATTTTGAAAAAGCACAGAAGTTACACTTTGCTGGGCATCCTGTGGTTTTAGAGGGATAGATTAGTTACATTTGAAATGAAATCATTTTTCTTGAAGCTCATAGAAGAGGCTTACAGAAAATTTGTTGAAAACTGGAGGAAATACCGTTAAACTTTTTAACCCTATTTATTTTGTGTTGTATCAAAATAGGTGGAAAAACAACATAGATATGTTTCACAGCTGCAATAAACATAGAAAACAATAAACAACAAATATTAATATTGACAACAATTATAATAATGATAACAACAACAACAATGATTATTATAATTATAGGCGAAAAAGAACACAAGTACCCTAAGCCCAGATGATGTTCGTTTCTTTCTTAGCTTCCCATACGACTGATGTGGTTGTAACATGTGAGCATTGTATATTGTATTGACGGGAGGAATAACACCATCTAGAAAAAAAAGAAACATTTTCAATTGAAAATACATAGTTTTTATGGTGACAAGAAATTTATTGTTAAAATCAGTTATGAAATTTTCTTACTTAAATTAACCCTGTAATATGTTCCTGATATGAAACAATTTGTTATGTATCTCATAAGCATTTTTTTCAGGAACCTTATACACCAGCACTGCCAAACACAATTTAGCTTTTTCAAAAAAGTTTATGGATAAGTATAAAGAAGTTCCCTCAATTAATAAATTTTATATCAGAAACCACAAGTTATCAATTTTAAAAACATGAGAATTTATTGTTTGAAATGTTGAACAGCTTTTACCTCTTCGTGTAATTCTCTTATCCCACATCATTATGTGACCATCTCTTGAGCCCGACACAAAAACAGCTGGGAAAGTAAAGAGATATTTGGATGACCTGAAAATTATTGTGTCAATGTACAATATTGATATGCAGTGACTGAAGTCTCAAGATCTGTATATTTTTTTATGCCATCTTGATATTGTTGCAACGTCAGGTATGCCACTCAAATTTTCTGAAAATAACTGAAAGTTCTGGCACTCGTTCAAACAGCTTGTCTGATTGTCATGGGACACTAAACCGCCATTGTTCATTGGATTAATCTTGTTCATATTGGTATGTCCATTCAGTTTCTTAGGCTTTAAAAAAAAGGAAAATGCTGAAAAATGGCATCCCTGTAAATTCAAAAGAAAGTTCATTATTTTATTTCAAAGAAATACAATGAAACCAAGTCAGTCTGGGAGGAAGGGCAATTCAGAAAAAGGTGTACAACATAATTGAGGAAGAGGACAAAAGAAAGTATTACAATGTAATTTTCACCTACCGTAACATTTTGAATAAAAAATTTGCTATCATTGTCAAAGTTGCACGAAATCTGAAGAATAAAGTATTCTGGACGCACCAAAAATGTTGACCTGGTCATGTTCCTTGGCTCAAATTTTTTTATTTTTTAATATATAAGCCTGAACATCAAATATTTTATAAACAAAAAAGTTATTCAAATTTTATGACTTACCATCATTTGTGGTATGACTTGAAATAGATTTAATGCTGCTTGCATGACCCTTGAAAACGTCTATCTTTGAAAAAGTTGAAACATCATGGAGTGCAATTGTTTGATCTCCTGAACCAGTTAGTATCTTATTCTCATGCTGAAGCCACTCCAGGTCAAACACTGCATTTGTATGGACCTGCCAGGCTGAGAAATAATTATCCAAAAACAAATTTTTAAGGAATCTAAATCTTTTATAGATCATGAGAGCTACCTTCTTCTCCCTAGGTCTTTATTTAAAAGAGGAAATTTAAATCTATTTTAGAGCTCATTAGGCATTAGACGCTGTGAAGAAAAGTCATAAACCTTTCATTTGTGATGATGAGACAAATATTTCAGACGTAACATAAAAATAATAATACTGTAACTGTTACATACATCACAACGCTTTGCCATAAATTTGAAAAGGATTGACCAAGAAATATAGAAATGGTCAAACTCAAAATCTGTCAAGTGTGATACAGGACAAAACAAAACAACAACCAAAAAAAGATGTTCATACTCCACTGTCGCAGGCAGTGTCATCTCAAGAATTTACACCTTTCCTCCAGCAGGCCATCACAAACCACAGCAAATTCAACTCATTTCAGGGCATTTCAATATGGCTGCCTCTAAACCGCTCAAATACTAGCATTCCACAATTTTGAAGCACTGTTTATAACCTGGTACCCATTTTACAGGTGATATACTAAAGAAAGTGTGGATAAGTTGCTTTCTCAAGGCAATTACAACACAAGTCAAGGCAACCGTTTGATCACGAGTCCAACGATCAAACCACCGAGCAAAAATGTCCCTAATATGAAAAAAAAATTGCTCCACATAACAAAGGACAAGTTTCGATTCTGAAGTTTTAAAAAACTTTTTTTAATCTCGTAAATTTACCGCAATACACAATGGGAAGATTTAAGATGTATTTAGGGTAAAAGCCTCTTTGATGCACTCTTATTTTCTATGTCATCCCTTTAAATACTTTGTTCTGCATCAGAAACGACAGAATCATGACCTTCTGTTCTCTTTATCAGTTTGGTGATATTGACTAAAAAGTGACCACTCAACATGCAAAGTACAAATATGTAACAAAAAAATGTGATGTGCAAATAGGACTTCTCTTCTTTTTTGTTATTCAGAGACATATACATATTATATGCAAGTGTATTTCTTTGTGACACTTGAATTTTGAGATACTAAAAGCTAGTAAAAGCTAAGCACATTTGTCTTTCTCAATATACTAAATCACCAAAAAAAATGAATAAATGGGTACCCCCCCCCCCCCTAGTTTGCAACAGGCAAATTTCATACTTCAACTTCAAACACTTATATTATCTAATAAATAATTCATCAACTTTAAAGTCATGTGGTGCCTAACACATATGGAACACTTACTTTTGATGACGGATGCATTGCCAGTTTTTAAAGAGTTGTGAAGGACAAGAAAACCATCTTCATCCACTACCCCGAAAATATGTTGATGCTGTTGCACTGGAAAATCCAAGTGTGAGAAATTTTATATTCAATACTAATTGTGGCAGAAATTAAATCTTAAGCTTATAAAAATATTCAGTTTTAAATTTTGTTAAACTACAAGTACAAGCCAATTACTTTACCTCTGTAAATTAATACTTCAATATAATTTTTTCTCTAACACTAACATAAACTGACATCATGATTTAACGTAAAGATTGTTTGAAAAATCACCAGTCTCTCAAAACATTAAGGTTGAATTAAAAAAGTAACTTGTGTAATTCTATTCCTTACTTTTGGCAAAAGAGCAAGCCAAGGGAGGTACACACATCTGAAACAAAAGACAGAATAAGCTTGCATCACATGGTAATGGTTATAGTATAACCTTCATCAATTATGGTGATTTTTTTTAGCTCTGATACAGACCTGTCAACCTATGTTTTGCTTTACAGCAAAATCAAAATTTACTCAGATTAGTTTTTTAAAATCCACAGTAAAAATCTAATCACATAATCAATGAATTTACCTTTAGGAGGAAAGTTTTAAAATAAAGCTTTGCATTTCAATATGTACGTACAGGCAATACAAAAACAGAATAAATAATATGAGAGAGAGAGAGAGAGAGAAGAGGAAAAAGGGAAGAGAGACAGATAGATTAAGAGAGAGAAATAGATATGCGCCAAGCATGATCTGCTAATTTACAAAAATTTTAGATCAAATTGGCTATTCAATGCTCCAGTCCTAGATACTGTTACTATATATGTGTCATTTTAGTTACATTTAGAGTGACTTTTAATGTTTAAACTTAAAGGCCAGCCCATCAATTTAGAGTTTCTGAGGCCTTCCAAAATTATACAATGAATTAACCAAATTTTTTTTATTGTCCTATATGTTCATTTGTTTAATTTACAGCAATATCCAGCAACAAAATAAACATTTACATCCTTTAGGAAAAAAACAAACAATTACTACATAAGTCTATGAGGTGCAGAGCTAGTGAGAGCAATCTATATTGAAAGAGAGAGTTTGGTTTTGAAAAAAAAAAAGCTCTGCAAAATCGTTGCACATTATTAGGGACCAATCTGCCATGTCAAATTTATAACTTTGTGATGCCCTTTGTGTAAAAATTCTATTTCCTGGTCTCTTCTATGACTCACTATCTAGCCATCATTTGGCTTCATATAGACTGCTCTGTCTGAAGTGGACACATTGAATAATCTGGTCTTTGAAGTTGTAAATTGAAATTCATTATTTTTATATGTGACATCATTGTTGTATCTTTTGTATCCCGCAACTTTCTTTGCCCAGGTCTACATCTACCTAGAAATCTATTCATGTTTAGGTCAGTGGGCATGAGTCTTGGGGTTTTCATCAACAAATCTAGTTTGCATTTTTTCTCTCCTTCAACATCCAGTAGTCTAGACTTTAATCTAATTCTTTACTTGGTTAGCACTTTCCTCCTTGGACCATTTATTTAAATAACAGTATTCAGGTATGGCGTCGGCTGACCAGTTTGTTGGGGAGGCTGATAATTCTGAAATGATCTATTTTGTTTTCCATCTTT
>BMAT01009565.1:55466-76457 GCA_019649035.1 Elysia marginata | reverse complement strand
CCCGAACACATCAACTTATTAGTTGACTATATTTGTTTACCACACCATTGCAAAACAAGGGAAAGGTTTATCTTAACAGATTAAACGTATTAAAAAAGTTTTTATGATACAAATAAATCCATACTTTGTTTTACACTTACAGATTCTTTTTCAGTGCTTTTTGCTGCACGATTGAGATAACATGAAGATATTTTAAGAGATTTTATTTGTTGTAAAGTCAATCACTCAATAGTCATTATATTCTTTTCTTTATGTTATAATTTCAATTACATGTATCTGTTTTTAACCTCAAAATAGTACATATTTTCTACGTCATAATTTCCATAGAACTTCCTGTTTTTACTAAATATCCAGGGTTAATATAGGTATTTAACCTTTTCCTGTTTTCATATTGGTAAATCAAACATGATTAACTGGTGGTTAAAACCGTTACTTGTTGCTTTTTTTTTTTTAAGATTGTTATTTCAATAATAACAAAATTGTAATTAATTTTTTTGCTGGAAAAGTAAGAAAAAAATGGTACAAAAGTCAAAGAATTTTAAGAGGTTTAGGTTTAAGTGGAACAAGTATATATCATGTACAATGCTTTAACTCAAAAATGTGGTGTCCTTTAACTGAAAGAGAAGCAAAAAAACCAGCAAAGGGTGTTTTTGCTAAGAGTAGGAAAAAAATGAATGCCTAATATTTTTAACCACTTTACCTACCACAATGTGATTTCTCAACCAAACAAAGTTCTTTATAGAATTTGTCCAATACTTGGCTTCTGCAAATGAGAAAAATACAAACAAGTGAGGAGACAACACATGTAATGGTAGATATTCAAATAATACACACACACACAAAAAGGTTTACACAACACTGATAATGTTCAAAACTTTTAGATGCCCTATTTTGGTATATTACAGGTTAGTTAATGCATTCTTGAAATTCAAATAAAATAAATAGATATAAATAAAATAAAATGAGTTTTGAAAGGTAGAGTTAACCATAAAAATTGAAACAGCTCTTATTACACCACTACTTGTAAGTTGTGGACTTACCTAGATACAAGCTGAACACACCATCCAAATAGTGCAAAGATAAAGGTCCTAAAAAAAGTACCTAGATAAACGGAATATGTACAAAACACAATCTATGTTAAAATAAATCTAATATCAATTATTAAACCTTAACGCCTTTTTATAAAACAAAAGTGAGTTTATTTAATAATATGATAGGAATTGTTTTAAATATAAAATTGATTTTATCTTAAAACGCCCATAATTCTATTTGGAGAAATTTGTATTAAACCCTTAACTGTGCGAGAAATTTAAAGTGCAGTACATGTATCTCTAGTCCTAACCTGCGTTTTATTTTAGTCATAAATGAGAAAAGGTTTAATGCATGTCACAAACAAAGATAAATAAACATTCCTACTTATTCAAATAATATCCCCCACACAATGTAACTTTGCACATCGAACATAACAAAAATGTAGTCCCATTGATTGCATGAAAGAACATTGTCTATGGCACTCGGAATAAGTTACTGCTTTTTAAATGTACGGAGATAGCAAAGGTTGGGAAATATGCTTAAAAAAATATACACACTGCCTTTTGACTATCCTAGGATTGTGTGATTTGCTTCTTACAAGACTTTTTAAATTTTCCAGACATTTTTTCACTCATTTCAACTCTATGTTTAAAAAACGGTGTTTGCCCACGCGAAAAATTTACCAATGGGACAAAATATCTTTTTTAAAGCATGAAAATGTGACATAATGTTTATAAAATTGGAACTGAAAATTGTTTTGCATTAAAGAAGTAGAAAGTTTTGTGCCAAACCCACCATTGTAAGTAACAGCGGTAGAATGAATGCAGGCATAAGTCCCCAAAATCTTATTCCAAGCCAACATAAAAGACTATTTGCCTAGAATGGTAGGAAAAAAAGATGAAGTACAACATTGAAATGTTTATAAAAATGGTAAGTCAAGTTTAAGTGTTAGGTTTAATTAAAGTTAATGAGGTACACAAGCACTATGACAAAACGAAGAAAAATCTGGTGGGTGATGGTTGCGTAGTAAAGGCCAGTCATCTAAATTTATTCCTCTGAGACCTTCAATCACTACTGATATATCAATAAATTTTTTTAAACACCGAAAATCAAAGATTAATAATTTTAAAGCTGGATTCTAGATAAAGCCTCAACACAGCAGTAAAATAAAAAAGATATAAACTATTAAGGTGAGTCAAATATTAATGTCAAATATTTTCATTATTTCTTATCCTAAAATGGGGTAAGCAAAGGGATAGTTTTAAATTGAAAAAATGCTGTGATTCTTGGTTAGATTTACACATTAAGCTTGTTTTAACTACTACATCTAATTCACCCCGGTTGCCTAAAAGTAAAACATAGATGAAGCTCTTTAAATTACAACTATTCGACATGAATTCATAATTTTTTGAAGGAATAAAACAGACTCAAATATTTTTGAAGCCACGTTTTAAACAACCATATTCAAACTGACCTGTGCTGATTCGGATTTGGTAGCTACCATCAAAAGCAAGAGAGGAACAGTGAAACAAACCAATGCCACACTTAAAAAGCGTCTTTTGATGACATCTGGATGGTCCCTTTAAAGAAATAAGGACTATGTATAAATTTTATATATTATTATTAAAATTGAAAAGACAAAGTTTTCACAGTATCTTGTCTAGACCGTTTGAACAGCACATAAACAAAAATACAGAGCTAACTTGTTAGAACCTTGATTACCATTAATTTATCTAGGAGGACTATCAATATTTATTGAATGTATCGTCCAAAGTAATTTCTAAATTATCAGGGGCTGTCGCAAAAAGTCATTACTTGGCCATTTATGATGGTGGAACAAGTATTTAAATGACACCACCAAAGAAAATTAAGCTGCCTTAGTACAATAGTTGAAAAGTTAAAACTATCTCCACACCCTTATCACTGTTTACAAGCCATGAAAGGATTTTCACACCATGGTGCTTCCAATACATGATATGATGATTTGAAACAAAAAAAAAAGACATTCCCTGCAAGGTAGATCCTGACTGATAGAATGACATCTCAAGAGAGGAAGGAAAAACTTATGTTTAACTTTTGAAACAATATGAAGAAGAGTGTAATAGTTCATTCAGCTGCAGAAATCATGAATCATGGGTGCACTGCTATGACTCAGACTAAGAGTAAAAGTTTAAAAAAGTCAGAGAGTAAACTAGTTATCAAACCAGACTCTAGATCTAGTACCAGGGGTCTCTTCGACAGAACAGACCTCCAGAGTAACAGATGAAATAACTCAATATCAAGCAAAAGTCTAGATGAAAAAGATCTAATGATTCAGGTAATACTACCAGATCTAGATTCTATGGGTTAGCACACCAGACTACTGTCTTGTGATCAAGGAGGCTGCAGGTTTAATTTGAAACAACAGCTCATGTTGTAATAATGTAATTGCCCTATAATCCCCACTTTCCTCAGCCTACACACCTGAAAATAGGGTACTGGCTTGGGCAATGCTTGAAATTTGTGGAATAATAGTAAAGTAAGTGATAGAGCACCTCACAGGCAGCCTTGGTTTGAAATTTTAGAGTCCTTGTGCCCTCATGACGATGATGTATGGTGTGAATATCAGCAACCCTGGGGTACGGATATTCTGACAATTTTATTTGCACCCCCTTTCCAATTTAAAAACTAAGGGTCAAATGATAGATGGGGAAATAGACGCCAAGTGAAAGTCTGCCTTGTCTTTGCCAGGAAACGTTACTTTAAGTCATGTTTTAATTCATAAAATCTTGTCCATATAATTGTCTCATGCAACCTTGGTGCCTTTATTATACAGTCTGTATAAAATTAGGGCTTTACTAAAAATTACAAACATAATCTCGTTTTTTAACATATTTTATGGGTTTGCTGGCGGAGGGATAGGTTATAAAATCTGTTTTGAGCTTTCTTAAGGGTTTTCACACAATCACTCTACTGCACAGAAGTTTCTGGACCCATTGAGAAACTTCCGAAATGGGCATACCCAGTGTTGAAAGACCTACATGTAATCTAGACTAGACCTAGAGAAATTAGATCCTAGACTAGAGTAGAAGGAGCAAAAAAGAAAAAGAAACAGGGCCTATATCTAGTTAGAGAGAGAAAGAAAGAAGAAGAGATAGAAACAAGAGTTAGATGCTGATTTAAGACAGAGAAAAGGAGAGAGAAAAAAAGAAGAACAACAACAACTGCAACTAGGCCTGGGTTAGACTTATGGCTACCGTAGACTTAGTGAGAACCAGAAAAAGGAAAAAAAGACCTATTTTAGTTCTGGTTCAAGAGAGAGAGAGAAAGAGAGCAAAGAACGATAGTTGTACAGTTGAGATTGCATCAATGGATTGTCACTCTGTAGTAATTAATTTTTCTAATTTCATCATGATTTAATTTTATCCTGAATTGCTTGCCAGTCCAAAAGTTTCGGACGTTGCAGTGTTTCTGAGCTACTAAACGTGAAAATTGCATAAAAAGTCATGTTGGACAGTACATCTTTAGAACGGTTTTAAAATTGGAGAAAAATCTAGTTTTAAAAGGTGTTTCATCAGAGGGCCGTTGCATAGCGCGAGCGCTCGCAAACCGTTTTCTGTTCGCGCTATGCAACGGCAAATTTGCCACTGTTCACCAAGAGCGCTCGCATGCAACCTCCCGAGGTAGTGCAAGCAAACTAAACAACGCTGATTGGCTGAATTTTCATGGCGCCACTTCCTTTCGAAATGTCAAGATCAAAAGTAGTCCTCTAGGCTTAATCAAAAGACATTTCGCCAATTTTTACTCATTAAATTAGTCCAAAGCAGCTTAGTGAACAAGTTTTCTAAAATAAGCAGTCTTTTAATTGATTGGGCCCAATCATTTTGTTAGGAATGTTAGTTGGTCACCATTTAAAAAAAGATGCAAGCAGCAAATGCCCTCAGATTTAAAGTCCAGACATGGACCGACTCCTTTGGATGAAATCGGTACTGGTTGGCAGTTCTACTATATTTAGGTTGAGGGGGGTGTGAATAGTGGCTGTATAGTATTATAGTATTTGCATCCCAGGCCGGGGCTGTGGATAATCGCAGCCGATATAATAATTTAGCCAGCACCATGGCTATCACTCAGTATCAGTATTACAGCAGACGATAAATTTGTTAACAGGCCATCAGTGCATCTTTAAATAATGATATAGCCATCCTGGATTTCCTCTTCTATGCACGTTGTCTTCTAGCTCTTGAGAGGATCCGTAGGCAGAGGCCCATTTACAAACTCTAGATAGTCTATTGATATATTTAATTTATAATTAAAAAGTGTTTTATGCTCTGAAATGAGTTGAATTTGCTACATGTGATGGCCTCCTGGGGAAAGATGTAAAGTCTTGAGACTGCCTTCGGTGGCGGAATACTAGAATCCTAGATCTACAGTTTTCTTTTAGATCTAGATCTACTCACACTTGCAGTTTACTAACCTGCTTTTGGTTTTAGTTGATGATCTCCAAATGTAAAGGCTTCCCACATAAATGACAGCAAAAAATAAACAGAGGAGAATGGCTTGCCACGCCGGCAAAGCAAAAATTATGCCAGTCATTTTTTCTAGACGTACTGCCACCTAGATTTATTTATGTCAGACCGAACTTGTTTCAGGTGAGTCTATACTATGAATGATTTAAAATTCCTGTTTCCAACCGGCTCAGCTGCATCATTTTCACTCTCACTCTCAGTGGACTGGATGCCAAGACAATGTATTGAATCACAGAATGTCAGAAATGCTTGGGGTGCTCTGCCCTTGGTTTCTCTTTTTTGACACCTTTGAGTTTGAAGAACTAAACTAACCTGCAAGCTGCAACTGCAACACTGTCAGGGTGCATGTTTAGTGGCGACGGAGGCCATTTACATCGCAGTTGTGAGTTAGAGGCCAAATACACGAATTGGAGATCACTTCTAATCACCCCCTCCCCTCTTAAAAACTCCTCGATTTTGGGAGACATTTTTTTATTAATACATCTGAAATAAAAAATAATAATTCTAAAGTAAGACTTTATCTACCTAACCTCATGAAAACTCATCTAATAAGAGTAGTTGAGGATCGTTTGGAGAAGTATGAAGACCTATGTATCTTTTTATCAACAAACAAACGAAAGAACAAACAGCCAAACGAATAAAAAAAACCGAACGTACTTAATACACAGACAAAGAGACATTTTAAGTAGACATAATAGACATGCAGTCATTCAGACAAACAAACGTAATACATGTACAAACAAACAAACATTTAGAGCAAATACTCATCCTCATAATCCCCCTTTATCTTATCACTCTGATCCAATTCGAGGAAATCTATTGGGGCTGCTTGAGACATTAGACACGATGCTAATGAAGACGATAACGATAACGGTAGGATGTCTCCACCCTCCAGCTGTCGATTTATTTCACAATCAACTCTAGACCTCGAGTGGCTGAAGTTCGCCCTAATTGCCCCACCCACAAATTTGATGTTAAACATCATTTTCTTAGAAGTCTTCTGGTCAAGAAAAATTCCTCTATGTACGGCGTAAGATTGACTCATACAGGACGCACAACCGGCCGAGTCCGTGGTAATGCAAGGTGTAAGAATTTCACTCATCTATGTGAATTTTGCATCGCTATCCGTCTCGACCAGCAGAGAAGCCGTCTCGGAACGAGGGTTGGGAAAACTTGAAATAGTTCCAGTGTGTGTGAAGTGGGACATTTTTTCAGCCTCTTGGTGTTCTTATGCAACAAGATTATCTTGGCCATTCATGAGCTTGCTGTGATACTTTGAGTTGACTACGAGAAGGGTCGGGTAAAGCTTAACAGTTCGTGTCATCACCCATCCTTGATGTAGGGAGGCGGAGCCAACTCAAAGCTTACGTTAAAATTCCTCTATGTGCGGCGTAAGATTGACTCATACAGGACGCACAACTGGCCGAGTCGTGGTAATGCGTGGTGTAAGAATTTCATTCATCAATGTGAATTTTGCATCGCTATCCGTCTCGACGAGCAGAGAAGCCGTCTCGGAACGAGGGTTGGGAAAACTTGAAATAGTTCCAGTGTGTGTGAAGTGGGACATTTTTTCAGCCTCTTGGTGTTCTTATGCAACAAGATTATCTTGGCCATTCATGAGCTTGCTGTGATACTTTGAGTTGACTACGAGAAAGGTCGGTTAAGCTGAACAGTTCATGTCATCACCCATCCTTAATGTAGGGAGGCGGAGCCAACTCAAAGCTTACGTTAACGTCCTCTTATGGGCCCCGTGGCACATCGTATCTATAGAGTCTGCCGGGTACTACTCTCTTTGATGTTGCATGCTGTAGAACTAGTTGACGTGGAGTCGTATCGAATTGCCGAGGTGTGGGCTTTGAGCGTTTCAGATGAGGCAGAAAAATCTTTGCATCATTTTCCCTTGAGTTTCAGGTTTGCCAGTTTTCTTTGCTGTCAGATTATGAGCGCATTTCACGCACAAAAATCTATAGGCCTTCTAGTATACCGGTACCTCGTTATCAAGTACAAAAAATCCACGAAGCGATTTGGAGGCCACTTTGATCTTACTAGAGGCCATCGAGGCCACAGAGACAGAGACCACCAACTTTTGCCAGCTGCACGAGGCCACTTTTTAAAAAGGAGGCCTCCTGAAGGCCACGCTGGCAACCCTGGGCACTTTACACTCATTCCAGCGTAGGTTCTTGGGCCCGTAAGCTAGAGGCAGATTGAATTTTATTTCAGCTGAGAACAACATCAGCTTTATGACAGGAGATTCAATGTGTCGGTCATAATGCAACGTTGCAGCGTGCGCCAATGAACTCAGCTCACAGCACTTTGCTTTTTGTACTTATAAAATGTCAAAATAAAACAGAATTAAAACATTGAAACCTTTCGCCTATAATGGCTTTGCCAGTCATAGACATACTGAATCAAAAACAAAAATGCAGAAACAAATAAACAGGAAAGAAACGATGAACGCATGTCTGCTCAGTATGTCTGTAAAAGACGAAGTCATTGCAGGTGAAACATTTCAATGTTCTAATTTTGTTTTATTGTGTCCCTATAGGCCTACATTAAAGTTGGGTGATTGTCATCTTAATTATTCTACCAACGGGATACAGTTATATTTTTCCATCACGATCTTCAGACCATAATTCTCAAGAGAGTCTATGGAGCTATGTATGCAGACGATATGGCCATATGGGCAACACAGGAATGCACTGGAACTGCACAGGCGCGCCTACAACTGGCACTGGATGCCCTAAGAATGTGGACAGGAACATGGCTGATGAAAATAAATCACAACTTTCACATTATCAAATTCCAAACAGTACGCCTTAAGATTGGAGAACACCAGCTGCGAGAAGAGTCATCCCCAACCTACCTTGAAGTAACTTTTGACAAAAGACTAACTTGAAAGGCCCAAACCGACAAATTCCAAGAAAGGGGAATAGGCCTACTTCGTACAGGATTATTAAGGAGGCTTGCTGGAACCCAATGGGGAGCAGGCATGACGGTATTAAAGACAGTATACACTGGATATGTCCGCCCAGTCCTAGAATACGGCTCATCAGCATTAAATACAACAGCTTAAAGCAATCAACAGAAGGTGGAAAAGGTTCAGGACCAAAGCTCCAGAGTAATAACCGGAGGACTAAAATCAACACCAATTCTGAAAATGGAAAAATCACTGGACTACAGTCTCTAGAGGAAAGAAGAGAGACAAAAAATTCTGACACAGCGCCAAAAGTGCAAGGCAATGCCGAATTGCGTGTTAAACAGAAAGCTAAAAGACACAATCAAGGAGAGACTGAGGAGGAACAGTTTTTGTAAGTATTCCAGAATTCTTGAATCTAAGAACGAAGAACTTAAAGCACTAGATTAACTGGAAACTGTATTACATTACAGCTCTATTCCTCCATAGGAGTTGCATACACTTCCGAAAATTGTAAAAGAGATAGAGAATATTGGCACAAAGGCACAACTCTCAGAGCGAGAAATTATGGGTTTCACAAATAAACATATAGAACAAGAAATACCCAATCAATGAATGGATAAGAATCTACACCGATGGTTCTGCCACTGATGCTGGGAGAAATGGAGGTGGTGGAGTTTATGCTACTCTACCAGATGGAACTACACTAGAAAGATCTTTCGCCTGCGCAATGATGTGCACCAACTACACGTACAGGGCAGAAGCAGAAGCCATCAAAGAAGCCCTAAACATGGTCAATAACAAAATCTCCAAAACATCAAAAGTAGTAATACTCCGTGACGCCAGGTCGGTACTACAAACTTTAGAAAACACCAAAGACACTGAGCTAGATACCGTAAGAAAAAAAACTGCTGGAGTTGAGGGCCAGGGTAGGAGAACTCACTCTTCAGTGGATACCAGGACACAGCAACATAGAGGGCAATGAAAGGGCAGACAACCTTGCAAAGCTTGGCTCAGGATTGGACCAAGAAGAAACAACACTCACATATCAAGAAACAAAAACAATGATCAAGATGGCCGCAGGAGAAAGATGGAACAAGAGGCATGAAGATTTTAACAAAAAAAAGATGACTTTAACAAACTCGGCAAAAAGGAATAAACATCCCTCATTAGATTAAGAACTGGTCACAACAAATTTGCAAAATACATACGTTCAAAACTTTTAGAATAGGGGAATCAGAAATGTGCAAGGGCGGACACTCTGCAGAGACAACTGAACATATTCTCCTGGAATGCTTGCTGCATCAAGAAGTCGTAGGAAAAATTTTGGAACCCACTGCAGAGCTTAGCACCAAACTATTTGACCCACTCATATGGTAGAACTAGAAAAAACAATTAACTTCCTGGAACTGACGGGTATACATCCTTAAAAAAACTAAACATTTGGAGAACGCAAAGAAGAAGATGATTGTACAATGTATTTATTTTGAAGTACCCCACGAGTTGAGCATTTGCTCCTTTTTTTTCTTTACACCTAAAACTGTTAGTGAGAATTTTTTAAAATCCAAATTCAAGAAACTTCGCAAAGGATAAAACACCACCATAAAAAAAACAAAACAGAACAAACCACGCACACACCACGCGATTGTACAGTCGAGGGATCAACGAACAGGTCGAAAGGCCTCAAACGTTGACATCGTCAAGTCAAGATACTATGGATTAAAGCATACAGTTATTATCTATACAGATCATGTATCAACCCCCACTCGCCTAAAATGTTCATGTTTTCAGCAAATTATATTTGAGTTGCATACACGGAAATAAAAGTCACTATGCTTAATATATCTCATTACATTGATTAACTATGATCGGATGGGTTCTCCAGCATGGGACGATGATTTCTCGAGCTTAAAAACCATGTCATAGTTTTAACTCTTACGTATACACATGCATCTTCAAAACCGCACACAGCACTACAGTACATTCATTCTTGTTATCGATTCAGAGCCGTGAGGTTCTTAAGCTCAAAATACAAACTTGACAAGGCAGGCGCTGCGAATGGTTGAAGAATAATACTTCTTCTATTTATAGTAAAGATTCCCAATGGGAATCGTACAGAAAACCTGTGATTTTTTGCATATTTTTAGCAAGTGTTTTCCAAGTAAAGAACCGATTTGATGAGGAGTTAAAACCTCTGTCTTGCATTATTTTCTACCACAACCCCGGGCATAGTTTGAACGCACAAATAAAGCTTTCTACTACATTCTAGTCTAGTAGGCTATCTATTACATTGACGTATGAAAATTGTCGAAACCAGGAAATAGACTGTCACGAAGAAAGAAAAAAAGGAAAAGGTAACTGAGATGCAACGATGCAGCAAAGAAAAAGAACCAGTCAAAATTTCAACAAGGTTGACAGTGCAGGCGCCACCAAGTCTGGGACAGTTTTGTTGCAATGCAATAGCTAGGTAACTGTGCTGAAGTTTTCTTCAAAAGACTGTAGACTGTATGACAATAAGAGGGGAATAGATAATGATTGAACAATACAGGAATCGTTCGTGTTGTATAATCATCATCTATTTTCCTCATAGAACTGAGATAATGGGTGAATCCATTTTTTATTTAAAGAATGAATTATCGCAAATGGCTGAACAGCAAGAAAATTAACCACAGAGGGCTACCTACGACATTTCTGTAACTTCTTGTTCTTACCACAAAATCTTTGATGAGCTTAACTAGATGTACTTTGTGTTTGAAAGTTTTATGGTATTCACGCAAGGAAGCCTCATTTTATGCTTTCCCAGGACCAGACTGGGTGGCGTTTACAATCAAAGGTTAACCGTTAAGGCCACTAGAGATGATGATGACCCAATAAGAGTGGTCACAAGATATTTTTGTTTCGTTTTTAGGATGATATTACCTTGCTTTCAATTTGCAAATGTGCAACTTTCCAAACTGCAAAGTACAGGTAGGTAACTGGACCTTAACCAGTGCATTTTTATAAGATGGACCAAATATAAACAAACAAACAAACGCAACTAACTGTTTAAGGCCTAAACATTAGTTCAAGGTCAAATGAATTTAACCAGTGCGTTTATTATAAGATGTACAAAAAAACAACAAACAAACATAACTACGGTACCTAATTGTTTAAGGTCAAATGAATGTGGCCAGTACATATTTCTTCAAGACATAATACTTGAGAGAAAAAGACTTGAAAAAAATGTTGACTCGAAATAAGCTCAAGCTTGACAATAGATTATTTAACAGCAGAAATCTCAAGTTTACACAGTTTTAGCTCACAGCCTTCTCACACATTATACATGTAGTCTAACCGATGACCTGGTATTGTTCTCAATAAGCAGCTTGTCTTTCCACCGCACTTGTAATGTATTTTGGAACATGTTAATACTTAACAGCTTGTATTTTTAGGACAAGTGTTTTTTGAGTACCCTTTTTTCTTAGTGCAGTGTTGGGGCCTATGAGTGGTCCAAAATGTTTTGTAAATGTTTAATTTTTTCAAATAACTTTTTTTCAGAGCTTAAGTGCAATACATGTACCCCCGGTACCAATATTTCGCACAGGTCTTTGAATAAATTTCTCTGAACAGATACAAATTTTTCCGTTGCCTCCGATCAGTATGCTCAGATTTCTTGCACAAATCTTACAACACGTTGTGCCAAATCAACGGTTATACAGTACCAGTTAAAATTTGTTTATAATTTTCTGTTCCGCATGAGAGGTTTTTAAACTTAATGTTTACAAAACTGAATATTTGTTTTCAAAATTTGCACAGTCATCTCAATTTCTCTCTTTAGGCAAACTTATTTTTCATGCATAAAGAACAATTGGAAATACAAGTCTAATTTTACTTGGTTAGAAATGTATATTTTTGTCTATTTCAGCAGAGCCATGATTATTTGTCACAAAAACGCCACTCTACAGCACAGATCATAACACCATACAATGTAGTTGGTTTTGTGACTGTGAGTGAAACCACATCATGTAACAGCTCACCAACAACACAAAATAAGCGTTTTGAACCACTGCTGTGCTGTAAACCTTTTTAAAGTTTGTTAGGCCTTTTTAAAGTTAACTACATGTATTGCTCAACTGTAAAATGCAAGAGCTTTCAAAAAACAAATACGTAATTAAGACAAAATGGTTTTAGACAATGTGCAAAGTTTCAAAATAACTTAACCTACAGAGAAAAGGGAAAAATATTGCCAAAGAAAATGGATCTTTTTGTGTAAAACGGAATACATCTACATGTATTACTTTCAACAAAAATTTTCCATACTATTTCTGCCAACAGGTATTTAAAAATTTGGTGGAACCCAAATTTTTTTTTAGCTAATGTCATCTATGCACCATATAGCTGTTTCTCTTCTTTTCATTTGTATAATGATTTTACCACAGTTTTCTCATCTGTGTCTAAAAGATTGTTTAAATGTCTCAAAAAGAGTTGGTACCTAGGTCTAATTTAGCTAGATCTTATAGATAACTGAGTGATTCACTTGTTATTGGCAGATGAAGATTTCTTGATGTGGCTTTCAGTTCACACCCATACAGCATCTTTCTGCATTCCTAACTAAAGCAATTTGTTTCCTTGGAAAAATTAAACCCTACACTTAATCAGTCAATGTTAGATCATAGAATGATGCAATAGGTGAGACCTATAATTCATCAAGACAGAGCCATTTTAGTTGGGTGTAAAGTTTCATAACATAACCTACAACATCAGTAGTTAAATCTACATTTAGTTCATCTCTGTTTTGCGTGGCCAATACAGAAAACTATTTGGTTAAAACCTCCTACTGACCCTGCTATACTTTGCACCAGCATTGATTAAGGTTGAGCGAGTAAAACTATTATAAGTTCGCAAACTGATCGTCGATTGATAGGCCCAGATCAGAAATTTTTAATTGCTATGGCCTTGGTTTGACAAGAACACTCTATGTTCTTGTTATGTGGTTATAAGTTTACTCCGCTCAGGTTCAATCTGGCCAAAGCCATACCCATCAACCTCCGCTTTTTTTTACTTCGCAGATCATTATACCTGTTATCCTTCACTGATAGGATTGGGTGCCACAGATTTCTCCATCTATACCTATGTCTACTGGAGCAGACTTGAATAAACTTAGAGACAGTGACCTATCATGTGAATCTCATGAAATTTGTAGTGGAGATTGCGGAAAATCTGCTTGAACATCAGGCGATTGTGATAGATAATGGGAAACTGTCAGAAAGGTTGCACTTTAGCTGAGGTTCCACTATTTAGCAGAAAAATGGCACCTCTGATTGAAAAAAATTTATATAGCTTTGAAAAAGATTTTCAATGATGCATACATCTTCATATCATACAAATCCACATCTTCTAAACTTTTGTGCAATTAATACCCCTTTCTTTTGGTCTGGGACATTATATAAATATTCATGCTCAATGATTTGTTTTGATATAGTTTTTACTAAAACATTATTTTTTTAAAACTCTCTCTGTAAGTAAAGATTAGAACAAATTAACACAAATAAAATAAGAACCATCTATCACACCATTTTGCACTTACTTTTATTAAGTACAAAAAACGTGGTAACAAATCTGTTAAAACCATTGGATCATGTAGAAAAATCATGTAAATATCACAATTCTGTGTTTATATCAGCACAATAAAACTTGTCATCAGCAGCTTCCAAGAGCTATAATTTGTCAAAGATGACACTTATGTTCTCGTTAGTGATAAGATATTTTTTGCATCATAAGATTAAGCAATGCATCAAAATAAGTCAAAATAGCGAACAAGTTCAACTGAGATACAGTGGAATCCGCGAGAAGTCAACTCGCTTGAAGTCAACTCTCGGTTAAAGTCAACATCTCGCAACGGTCCCGTTTTTTTCCTTCTTTATTAAAATAACTTTATTTCGCATTAAGGCAACAGCTTCGGACCTATTTTTACTTAAAGTCAACACCTCGTGGTCAAATTGAAAGATAAAGAGAAACCCCAGATGGGTCTTGATAGAGACAAAGAGAAATAGCGGAGGTGGGTGGGTGGGCGCTCTTTTTCTTTCCAATCATGATTCAAGACACAGCGTGCAGCGCTTGTTCGCCTGCCTGGGCTTGACTCTGGTTGTGACAAAACACACTTTGTTTGCACCATGTCTGGCGCGTGTCTACAATCTGCCAGATAACCCATTACATGTAGATCAAACACAGCTTGACCAAAGTCTACCTGGAATGAACTGACCCGCGAGACTGTTGCGTGGCAGTTAGAATTCTCGACGCCCCTCCCAAGCATCTTGCTAAACGTCGCCTAAGCACAGAGCAAACATTTATCGATTACCTGTGTGCTAGTTTATTAATAACGCCTGAGTGATGCGCTTTCCCTATGTCTAGACAGCAAATAACATGCCGTCAACACTTGATATGACAGTCATTTGCGGATTTTTTTCCCTATTAGGCGGGTAAAATTTCCCGATTTCACGATGACTTTAGATAGAAAAATTTCCGTTCCCTGGGATTTTTCCCGATTTCACAGAAATTCCCGATTTCGTGTTTCCCGATTTTGTGGGTCCGACTGTATTGCAATATGTTGCAACCCCCCTTCCCCCTCCCCATGAAAATGGATAAAGTCAACCTCGCTTAAAGTCAACACTTTTTTTCGGTCCCTAGGTGTTGACTTTATCCGGATTCCACTGTATTTCAGCTAACCCATTGAAAATTACTTATCTCTACTCTAACCATGCTTTTAAAGTCCTATCTAACAATATAAAAAAAGTTTTAGGTCAGTTAGGTTTGGTAAACTATCATTATCTTTTACCAGCAAACAGACTCTTTAGAACAAACCAACAGGTTCATAAAAACAGCTTTTCTGTAAGATAAAAGCCTTGCGAGAATCTAGAAGTGACAAATAGTTGAATTCTTAAGGTATGGCTTTATCACAAAGAAAAGGGGGAAGAGAAGATAAGAATAACATGATATGTCACCAGCAAACATGGATGGTATCAGAGCTTTCAATTGAGAAGTAGCCTAACTGTCTCATGTCATGATCCAAAGGTATGCGAGGGCCATTGGATTTCTGTGGAAAAATTCAAAATTAACAATTTAAATTGTTTTGTATGTGATCAAAGATGCAAATTGCAACATGACTTAGAAAAAATGTTAAAATTATATGCATACATATTTGCAAGATCCATAACATGAAGTTTCTGCATGAACAATTTCATAAACCACCGTTGAAAGTTTCTACACAATCATGCAGTTTAAATATATATATATCAACCCAAGTTTTTAGACACATAACTTTATTAGGCTCCAATATGCTACATTAAAAGTCCAATATGCCGCTTTAGAGTCAAAAGTGTTCCATCTGCAATGAAAATCTATTGCAGACAAAAACAAGGATAATAATAATACTACATAAACGACATACCTTACTACTGGAGTATGTAAGGATGGGCTCCGTGTTCATCTTAAACATTCTTTGTATGAGTGTTTTCAATTTTTCAATTGTCATTGTAGCTGAAAGAGATGTAAGTGAAGGCACACACATTACATTGAAACTGGTAACTTACTGTTCAACAGTAGTATGAAATAAAAATGTTTAAACAACAAAACCTATACAGTGTTAATAGAAGATAACCCATGGTTTAGTTTTAAGGCTGGTAAATTTGGAACATATCTGAAACTAGAAAGATATTGGGCAATACCCCTCGATAAGTGCACTCATAAGCAATAAGAATACCTTTTTTTCCAAACCCTTCCTTGCATATCTTTGCAAAAGAAATTTAGAAAATTGTAGGTCTTGCTTTAATTCAATATAATAATTTAAACACATGAACAATATCTTTAAACTCTCACAATATTTTAAAATTAGGAAAAATATAAAAATGTAGAATCACACATAACAAAGAAAATATGAGAAATTAACAAGTGATACTTACCAGGAAGCTTTTTCTGCAGCTCTCCCTTTCCTGGGTGTTCAGAGCTTACAATCTTCACAGCTGTTAAAAGAAAGTTAATAGAAACAGAATACTAGCTGCATAAAAAAATATTGCACATAAAAAGAACAAAGTTATAAAAAGTTTACATTAAAATATGATGACGATGATCATGATAAAGTAAAATTGACTATAGAAGTTCTATTAGAAGTAACTAACCTCAACCTAAACTAGTATTTCAATACATATAAAAAAATTAACTCTAAATAGCTTCAAAAGAATAGTAACTTTCCATTTATAGTTACATCCCTTGCAAACTTTTGAGTTTGTAATAATCACCTAGTAAACTTTCTTTCAGGGCTGACGACTTTTCTTCAAATTCTGAATCCTCCGGGGCTCCCCACTCTGTGTAAAGGATGAATATTTGAACATTGTGATAAATTCTTTTCTATATTTTTTTTCTTTCTTGTATCTGTTAGCACATGAAGAGATTTCTTTAAACAGCATAACATAGATAGGATTAAAAAACCTACTTGCAATTTCCTAAACTTTAAAAGATACCAGTAAACCTCACTTTAAAAAGATTTCAAAAGATGTAAACCATTAGACCTCTTTTTAATCTCTTTGAAAGTGAAGTTTTCAGTATCCATGCTTGGCAACAAGTCCAGATGGTGGGCATATTACAGATTCTAACTCTAAGAACACTTTGAAACTTAAAAATCTCTGTATCAAGAAGAATGGATTTTATAAAACCTCTTACAGCATCTTTTCACTGTGATTTCCAAAAGATCTAGTTCATTTATAAACAAATGGCATGATAGAACCAGATATTCTACCACCCTGGTATCCCAGCTTGTGCCAATCTAAAAATTGTGGAAAACAAATATAACAGATCATTAGTATTAAAAGCAAAAAGACATCTTTTTAAAATCAATTTTTACAAATTCAGAAAAATGTGACAAAATTTACAGATGTCTTTTTCTTACACTTGAATACCTAATTTCTAATAAATCACAAGCACGCTGAAAAAATGATTTTTTCGAAAAGGCGTTTATAAAAAAAATACTATTTGTTTGCTACTTTTGAACTTGGAGTTATCTGCTCCTACAGATAATTTTTTTTTCATTTTTCTGTAAACTTTACTTACTGTCACACATGATCTGGAACCTTGGATGCTGCTCCACAAATAATTGACTGGGTTTGTTTTTGGCGGGGTCACTGCTACCGCCCACATTTTTCCAGTCTTTTCCATAGCGCTTCAAGTAGTCAATTTCCGCCCCTTTTCGTTCCTCAAACGTAATCTAAACAAAAAGTCAATCATAGTAGAGCAACATGTAAAATCCACTTAGCTTATGTAGAGGAAAAGTAAAGGTTTTGATTGAAGCATAAAAATCATTCAAATTATAGTTTTTAAAGACTGGTGGGAGGAAATAATCCAAAATTATAAATGCCATACACAAGGCATGCTTATATACTTTACACTTGTCTTGTCATGATGCAAGTTTCAGCCCTCAAAAACTTAACTATGGCTGCTCGCTCTCCCTCCCCTTTCTTTTGTGACTGTAATTCTATGAATCTGGAGCACCAAATACAAATAACACGCCACCTCACACACACTTGACCCATTTTAATTTCTTATTGCATTTTCAACATAACGTTTAGTTGTGGTTTTATCCACAGCCAGTCATAGGCCTATTCATTCCGAACTAAGATAGCCCCTCAGAAACCTCCATGAGTTTGCTGTAGCAGATTGGGTCATAACAACCAGCACAAAAAGGAGGAAAAGTTCTTCAAAAACGTTGCAGTTAAAAAAATGTCCAGTAAGTAATGCTAATAAAAAGATATTTAATAAAACTTAGTCACAATTGTTTTGCACACAAGTCTGCTCATTACCCTTTCAAATAATTCATGCAGCTCAAAGATACAGAAAAATTTGGTAATAACGTTTCTTTTCTATAATACATGTACAAATGGCATGATAGTGTACTTAACTATAATATTTATGATGTTAGAACCTGTCAGCCTGACTGTATTTTCAATACATGTACATATGAAACTTTGTATTTATTAAATAAACTTGAATTGAATTGAATGAGAAGTCTGGTTTTTCCCAAAAACAAATAGATAGATAAAAGGGGACTTTGTAGCTTCAGGTTAGTTAATAGTTTTCTAAACTCCCATTGTTGCAAAATATGTAGTACATTTTGTCTTATGAAAATAGGACTCTCTCCTGTATCATGTAAAAACAACAAAGATAAACCAACTCCTTCTCTCTATTGTTTAAAAATAAACAATTGAGTAGAATGATACGCAGAGAAGGATAACAGCTGTTTTAAGTCACTAAAACCCTAGAATTAAATAAACAATGTACCCATTAGACTTTACAACCACTTACTGGTGTCCTGTCAATGAGCTTCAGTGATCCAATTTTAGCAATTAGCAGCTGCCTCACCGTCTCATATTTGAAGCTGTTCACAATTGGATTACCAGACAACTGCAGCTCTTCAAGTTGTTTTAGTTTGTTCAGCTCGTTTATAGAGCTCCACTACAGTATAAAAGAATATAGAACATTATTAATTGCTGTAAATGAGAGAAAAAAAATACAAAAATTCTAAAGCCTCCCTACACCTAAACAATAAGGTCAACTTACTTTAAAAAACGTGAAAAAATCTTGTGAGAATTAAAAATCTTTTCATTAAAAAAAAAAGAAAACAGTGTATCAGAAGAGCAAATAATAAAGAAACATGATGTCTTTCATGATGCATATGATAATGATTATAACAATATATAAGGAAAAATGATTTGCATATATCACCGCATGTTATTTATGACAAAGAAAAGTTGAAAAATACACTGTTACATTGCAAGACTAACGAAAATAGAAAACAAAAACAAGCCTACAATATAAACTTACATCAGAGATGCTATTTTTCTTGATAATGAGTGACTTTAGAGAGCCAAAAGACTGACTCTTTTCTCTTGCTGAGCAGTCCGGGAAGAAAATTGTTTGGACTTTATTTTCACTGATAATTAGGGTCTCCAGCCTGCAAGTAAAGGGGGTATGAGGCTTAATCAAGTGAAAACAAAGTGATATCAGCTTTAATCTTCTACCACTGATCATTACCAAAACATGGTTTTGACATTGGCGTTCAAGCAGTAATGAGGCAAGCCCTAGACCATGTTTTAAGCTTTTAACATAAAATTTGTAAGATCTTTTTTGTCTTCCTAGCTGAACTGTGTTCCGATACCCTACCCTACAATGAATTTTACTAGTATACAATTAAAAAAAAATATTCTTGTTGATTTGCTTTTCTTTCCCCTTTTTAGTCTTTAGGTGTTGCAAACTTATTGCTTTTTAAAAAAATTACACACTCGATAATATTACTTCAACATCTTTTGAACCCAGATCCCCTGAAATTAAAAAAGAGGGAACCAATCTAGGGCTAGATTGTATTCCATTTAAGACTGAAGTGTGTTTAAATTTGGAACCCAACCTCTCAAGTGATCTGCTTTCCAACTTACATGGGAAGACTCCCGAGTTTCAAAACCTCAGCCCAATCTTGTATCGAGTTGGTCATCACATCCAGCCTTTTCAGGCAATTAAAAACATGTGCTGAGTCTGCCAGTTCCACAAGATTGTTAAAGCCGACATGAAGCTCTTCCAGCATAGGAAACATAGAGCAGACTGTCAGGATTTCCTTCCATGTCATATTCATCTTGTTCATAGTGGCATTTGTCAGTTTCCCAAAGCAACTTGACAATGAGGTGGGATCTTTAGGGAGTGTTAATCTGTTGTCACTGCATGGAGAGATATCACATTACTTGACAAATTTAGTTTGGATAAGTATTTATTTTATTCACACACCTAGGACTTCTAAATTGGTTGCAGGTGACTGAAAAACGTATAAGATGAGAACTTGAGGTTAAATCAACCTTTTATCCTGCAACAACCCTTTACAAATCAGCCAAAATAGGTGTATGTAAAATTCATTTCAGTAATCAGCAATTTGCAAATGCAGCGCCATCATTTTTTTAAATAATAAGGTAAAATAGCATTTTGGTTTTAAATTCCACTGCAAAATATAACCCATGGATGCCTTGAAAAATTAGAAAAAAAATGTAACATTAGAATATTAACAGAAGAAATCCCATAAGGCAGACCAAGACAGAACCATTGTCCTTTCTTGCTGGACTGTTACCTTAATTTTAAAAAAAGTTCAACTGGCAGAGTTTGCTGCTACTTTTCTCAAGTAACCACTTGAGTATATAACCCTGTCTTAACCAAAAATACAAAAAAAAGTTTTTTTAAAGTGAAACACACACCGTAACTGATTCCCTCCGAAGCGTCTAATATTAGACGATCAGATTTTCGTCAGACTACGAAGCGTCTTATATTAGACGCCAAAATATCTTTGGCTTTTAGGACTACTTGGAGATGCCAAAAAACCTGGCATAGTTTGTTTCAGTTTCGTTTTTGTTTGTTTACATTTCAGCAAGCATTCAGATCGATTTTCATCGGTATTTAAGGTGTTTTGGTCTTTTTATTTGCAGTTTTTAGATAATCTAGATCTATAGAGTCGGCATTGCCCAAAACAGTTAGATGAGA
>BMAT01009560.1:13865-24915 GCA_019649035.1 Elysia marginata | reverse complement strand
GTCCACGTGGTTTGTGAACGGCCCCTTATCGTTCCTGTTGGCAAACTCTCTCTTTGAAGTCAATTGGTTGCGGGCAAGAAGAACAATAGCTTTCTGCTCTATTCTCAGTGCCAATTATGGTGTTTTCCCTTGGGCCTAACAACTAGGGTATCGTCTCAATTTTCTCCAAAAAAAAAAAAAAACATTGTTGCTTTTTTTTTCTCCAGTGAACCGTGTAGGTGCAAATGAACTGTTTAATCTTCAAGCTGGCGATTAGTCAGAACTTTTAGCAGAAATTGGCATCGCCGTGTCTTCTAGTAAAGATCATCTCTTTAGCTTTATGAATTTTTTTTTAATCTTTGAGTTTTCTTTGAGTATAGTTTAATTACTCCCATCTGTGCATAGCCCAATAAAACGCTAATACCTTTTAATGTTAGTTATTGCTCTTTGACTAGTTACTGCTCTGGTAACATTATAGCCAGATGCTTTTTGTTTTTTTCTTTCATCATGAAGAGTATGGCTGTTGAGAGTGTATTGAGCGCCCTTGAACTTATACCATGTTGAATTTTTGCTTGTTGTTTTTTTTATCTACAGATGATACCAGATGACCATATTCGCACGTTTACCTGTGTCGTAAGATGCCAAAATCGAACGGAAATGTCGGCAAACACCACCCTATGTAATTTTTGGTCACAAGTTTAGGAACTGGAATAACTCACAGCCAGTAGAAATGAGCCGGATGTCGCAATGTTCACATTACAGAGAGTCGATATTGGGAACAATGTATTAAAATTTACTGGGGGGGGGGGTCTTTTTTTTTGGAAAAGCTATTAGAACTTCTTATGAATCTAAACATAAAAAGAAGGCGGAAAATTTGTTTGAAAGATGTTTTCTGAAATCAGAATTACCGACCTCCGGTTCATTTCCTGCAATCGCGAGACAAACGACTTTTAAAATTTTGGTTTGTGAGAAAAGGCTTTGGTTTGGTTGCGTTGGTGTTAGGTGTTTTTCTCCCGGCTGCTCAGTTGTCGCTTTCGTTCTAAATGCTGTGCAAACTAGTGGTCTTTTTTCATAGCCTCTAAAAGTGAATGTCAGTTGTAGAAAGCAGGGATGAATCAGATATATCAGGTGGCTCAAAAAAAAAACGTCCTCAACTTTGTCACCTTATTACGTCATACCTCTTTCATGTATTAACACAAAAAGCGACATACTGTAAGACAATTTTTTTATGTCAAGGTGTGTAAAGTTTTAGGTCTCTGGCTTTATTGGTTTAGAAGTTATTTGATATTTCTAGGTAACACGCACGTCAAATGTAAAAAAAACAGTCCAGGAATTTCAGTGAAATCAGTTTTTTCATGGGATCTGTAGAACCTCCTTCCAGCTGAACAACAGCTCTAGCTCTTGCACCATGTTGCGATTGAATTTCTCGAATCCTTAATACCTCTTTTATTTTTGCTTTTATTTCAATTTTCAGTGAAGGCGGGGGCCTAGATAGCTCAGTTGGTAGAGGCCTCGCTCCGTGGCCCAAAGGTCGTGGGTTCGAGCCACAGCCGAGCACAGTCCGGGTCCCTACTGGTTGGGTCGGTGTCAGTATAATGTGACCGGCTGAGGCTAAGTCATGGTAACCCCGCTAGTCTCTGGGTGGCAGCCCGTACATTGTCATTGGGACCCAAGCCCTGAGAGCACCTTTGAAGTGGAATTGGGCTTGTAAAAATACCCTTCAATCAATCAATCAGTGAAGGCAATCGACTTTCTCATGTAGACCTTCTACGCAAGCGAGTCCCACTTTGCATGGTCCATCGAATTTGAATCTGGAAATTAAGGTAGCCAGTTACCTTTGGCAAAGATATCGACCCCTTAAACCATGAAAAAGTTGGGTTGCACGGCTTGTGTGCAAAAAAGGGCCGTCTTGCGGGAGATTAAAGCCACCTTGAAGATAAAGTTTCTTGCATTAGGGAAGGAGTTTGGTTTTTTTTTAAGCAGAGAGCTGTGATTCTCTGATTTGACACTCGTAGTTTTTTGTATCAAGGAAAAAATCTCGGTTTTGTCATTCCAGCACACGTCAGCATAAACTATGGTTTTCTGCGATAACCGATTCGTTTCATGGTAAAGCCGTTGCAGAGGGATTTTCGACTTCTTCCTTCCGCAGACATTGAGACAACCTCAATTTGTCTTTTTTTGGCAGTCTCTATGGTGAACTTTTTTTAATTTGCTTAAAATCTTCATCGGTAAATCTGTTCAGAAAGATTTGAGGTCAAAGGCATCTTTTCTCTTTGACACGTTTCGTAATTTATTAACGGATTTTGTTGTATCAGATTGCACAGAGACTGCTAGAGATATGGCGCTCCAAAGGTGGAAACGTTTGTTTTTTATAGGGGCCACCCGATATCTTGTTGACGTTTTTTTTTTTAATTGATCTTTTTTTTCGCTTGATTTTGTTATACAGTTGATGTCTGTGAAACTTCTATCATTATTCTGTTAATACCTGGATGTCCTTAACGAAGCAAGTCGGGTTTTTTTAGATTTTGTTCGGCTGTTATTTTGTTTCCTTCTTGTTCATACGACATTTTAGTGAAAAAAATCGTATACTTTAACTTTCTTGAAAGTGTATATATTTTCTTTAATTTCATGAAAATTTCTATTCCATTCTATTCTTAATTTAAAGCCAACATGTCTTTTCCATATACATGACAAATTAGCTGGGGCTAGCTCTCCATATTAAGTACAAGTTTTAACCATTTATTCTTTCAAAAAAGTTATTATATGGTCATAGTTTTCCACCGCCGAAGTCAGTCTCAAGACTTCACAAATCTGCCCCTGGCACGCCAATACATACCAAAATAAAGTCTACTCAATATCTCAGAGTCTGGTCGGCCCGGTGTACGCAAACGCTCCTTACATCATAGTTTGGCAGCACGCTTTCAGTTGTTCGAAGCGCCGTCTCTGATATAACCTCGAAGTTGATTGGGACGTTAAAAATTCTAACAACCAAACTTGAGAAGACTTGGATTTAGACTGATTCCCCCCGTGCCCCCAAAGGCTTGCAGACCTAGGCCGCTAGGTCACTTGCGTGAGGAATTGTGGGTAAAGTAACGGCCCATTACCTCGACTCATTGGGGAGACAGAGTAATGCCCCTCTACAAGTGTCTCTTCTCCGTGGCTTCAAAATGCTCTCAATGTCTCATTTAATATTGAAGATCTGGCCAACACTGATTTTTTCCAGCGTATTTACCTCCTTGAAAATACATTCGAGAAATTCATGACGACTCAGATTTTTTTAAATCTTAATATTCCCCCTTAAATATGGTAGAATAGGAGGAAATCAGGGAAATACCGAAAAAAATCACACTGTAATTTTATTTTTGTCGATGTCATCTCGTTTCAAACAGACCTGATATTCCACTCAGCCGGCTGGGCTGTTGGGCCAAGGGACGTCCCTTTCGTGGTTGGATTTGTTTTGGGCTCTCTCGGTTTCCTTCTGGTGTTTATGTTCTTGACGTGGAATAAAAAAACCAGGACTGTTTTGCAAGGAAACCCAACGCTGTCTTGGAAGGAAAGAGCAAAGAGAGTGGGAAACAGAGTGGGATTCAGAAGGAGGAAGTGGGAGGAGAAGGAATTCGGAATGCATCGAGGGAAAATTTGGAACAGAGACACACGAGGTGAGTGATGGTACAAGGAAAATTACGCCCTTTTCTTTGTTCTTTTTAATTTAAAAGGACCGTTAAAGTGAGTTTTGGACGAAAATGGTTCCTATTTCCAATGTCAAGCAACATTGTCTTTCTCTTTCTATCTATATCTCTCTCTGTGTGTCTGTCTGTCTGTCTCTCTCTTTCTCTCTCTCTCTCTATCTCGGTCTCTCTCTACTTTTGTCTGTCTTTCTCTATGTCTGTCTGTCTGTCGATGTCCATCTCTCCCTTTCTCTCTCGCTCTCTCTGCATCTTTCTCTCGCTCTCTCTGTATCTCTCTCTGTCTCTTTCTGTCCCTCTCTCTGTCTTTGTCTGTTTTTCTGTCCCTCTGCCTGTCTATCTCTGTCTCTCTTTTTCTACCTATTATTCTCTCTCTCCCTCCCTCCCTCTCTCTCTCTCTCTCTCTCTCTCTCTCTCTCTCTCTCTCTCTCTCTAAACCAAACCAAACCGTCTCACTCACAGTAACAAACAAGAGAAAAAAAAACCTTTGCTTTATGTAAATTTAAAATTTTCAAAAATTTTTATAGATGTAGATTTTAATATCCATATGTTATACAATGTTTTACATCTCAATGGTGCTCTTTTTCCATTGTATTTCACGTTCCAGCGCATGCCCAGTCTATGAATATGATGAGCGCAAAGCAGCCCTCAAAAATCACCATCAGCGTGAGTGCCGACGCGCTATCTGAGGCTGTCAGCCCCATCGGCTCGCCATCACGGGTTACAATGGATTACGGTTATGCTTCTAATGTTCAAGGTCTGAATAAAGACACACAAAGACGGTTAGGATTTTTTTAAAAAGAAGCAAAGATGAAAAAACTACAGACGTGTGTGTATAAAGAGACGGCAAGAAATCTGGAGAAAAATAATTGCGTGAAATTTACAACAATGTTATGGTATATATGAAAAAGAACCTAGTTATAAGCAGCGAGAGAGAGAAAGAGAGAGAATGTGTGTCAAAGAATGTGAGAAAGCTATGCATAATTTTGAATCATAATCATAAACAGTCAGAAAGAGTTTTGAGACATCAGGAATATGGACTAAAGATGAGACATCAGAAAAATGGAGTGAACACAAAACATCAGAAAATGGAGTGAACATACGACATAAAAAATGGAGTGAACATGCGACATCAGAAAAATGGAATGAACACAAGACATCAAAAAAATGGAGTGAACACAAGACATCAGAAAATGGAGTGAACATATGACATAAAAAATGGAGTGAACATGAGACAATGGAAAAATGGAGTGAACATGAGACAATGGAAAAATGGAGTGAAGATGCGACATCTGAAAAAATGGAGTGAACACAAGACATCAGAAAAATGGAGTGAACATGAGACACCAGACAAATGGAGTGAATATATGACATAAAAATGGAGTGAACATGAGGCATCAGAAAAGTGGAATAAACACAAGACATCAGAAAAATGGAGTTAACATATGACATAAAAAATGGAGTGAACATGAGGCATCAGAAAAATGGAATGAACACAAGACATCAGAAAAATGGAGTGAACATATGACATAAAAAATGGAGTGAACATGCGACATCAGAAAAATGGAGTGAACATATGACATGAAAATGGAGTGAACATGAGGCATCAGAAAAATGGAATGAACACAAGACATCAGAAAAATAGAGTGAACATATGGCATAAAAAATGGAGTGAACATGCGACATCATAAAAATGGAATGAACACAAGACATCAGAAAAATGGAGTGAACATATGACATAAAAAATGGAGTGAACATGCAACATCAGAAAAATGGAATGAACACAAGACATCAGAAAAATGGAGTGAACATATGACATAAAAAATGGAGTGAATATGCGACATCAGAAAAATGGAGTGAACATATGACATAAAAATGGAGTGAACATGCAACATCAGAAAAATGGAATGAACATGAAAAGATAAATAGAGAGACGTTACATGCTTTAAAACGAATATTGCTTTCGAGTGATCTCTACAACTGAGAAGAAGAATTTTTGTTTATATGAAGCTAATTAATAATAATACAACAGTCAATACAAAAAAGGCTACGTTCTTTGGTCACTAAATTCCATACAATTATACAAGTTATGCGTTTGTTTTGGCTCTAAAAACTGGGCTGGGTTTTTTTTAATTTGGTGCTGTATTTCTAACAATTATTTTTAAACATGTTAAAACAATTATAAGCTTTTTTGCTACTGGCTGTAGGCCTATATAACTTTCTAGTTTTGTATTAATTTGCGAGTGACATTCTTTTATTTTATATGTATATACATATTTTTTCCAATATAACCACGGCTTAAAAGATTGTAAACGGTAAATATATCAGGCTTACTTTTAAAATCAAAGTTGTTCGTATCAACAATCTATCTTAGACCACCTTTTATCATACGACTTTACAATTTTTTTCTTTTATGTTTTATGTCCAATATCATAAGGAAAAAATGTAAATTATAAATAGACTGGTATTTATAATCTTTTTTGCCAAAACTGTTGCCTGTTATGGATTTTTGTGGTGCTAACATTTCCTTATCCTTATACATTCTATGTGGACACAATTCAAACTTTTAATATTTTGAGGTGCTGAAAATAATGTTCCACTATCAATAAATTATTTTGCTCTAAGACGTTCATACGATTTTTTTCATTTTACAGCAAAATAGTTTATGCAATAATGTAACTTTTTGTTCGAAAATATTTCAAGCCAAAAGTGGGGTGGGCGATTTGTTTCTGTTTTTCCCCGTTTGTCCTACATGTGTATACATAACTTAGTTGGGTTTTTTTTCCTGCTCTTTTTATATTGCATGTTAAAAGTAACTAATAAAGTGATCGAGTCCTTTTTCTGATGTTTTTTTTTTATTTTTTTTTTCATTTCCGTAGATTAATTTTTCTCAAATACTGCAAAAACATGTCCCATAGCAGCAGTGTATTTTTTTTAATATTCAAAAAAAAATTAAGCAAGAAATTGTCTTAGTCTTCACAACTTGAGTAAAGTTTTGAAATCACGGAAAAGTTTTGTACGGAATAGGTTGTTTTTTTAGGGGGGGGGGGCGGAGGTAATATTTCAAATAAATATTTCATTTCAGAAAATTTCATATTTGTTGTTGTTGTTGTTGTTTTCAATTTGTTTTTTTTTTCAAGACATGCCTTTTAGGGAAATAAAAATAAATATACATCTACAAGGCGTTATCGGCTCATCTGTACGCAATAATTGTGAAAATTGTTTGTGCTCTGTGCAGTCCTATACATTAATGGAGTGTTGTTGTTTTGGTTTCGTTTTTAGATTTTTGTGTTACAAAAAAATCGTGACATAGAACTTGCATCATCAATGCCTCAAAACGTATTGTGTGTGACCATCGTTGTAATGTAAGAATCCTTAGACATGCAACTGTATTTGTGAGAGGGACGAGTAAAAAAATAGAATCTAGTGTTTCAAATGAAAGTTTTAAAACATCAAGACGATAGGACTTTTCCAATAATATTCTATGATGCTTCATCTTCATAGACGAAGTTTCTTTACATATAGCCATAAACGGACTTATGAGACGTTGTGCAAATGTTTACGCGATCTGAGCGTCTAAACGTGATAGGTTAATGGATGGTTTTAATAGTGGCCTAGGCCTTATAGGGATAATCAATGGTGATAGAGGGACAATCATGGATGCAGAAAAGGGGGGGGGGGGGCATTGGCCGCCCTCTTAGGACACATATTTCAGAAATTGTGCGTCCTTTTTATATAAAATTATTTGCCTGTCCCAGGCGATTCCTTTTCGATCTTCAAAAACTTGCGGCAAAAAGGTATTGAAGTAATACTAACAACTACAGGAATACAACACTTTGAATCAGATTGATATGAACATCAAATTTGTATTAATGATTAGCATTCATAAACAAGCGATGTCTTTGCATTAACTGAATCTTAATGTTTGTTCATGTTTTTTTTACATTAAAAGACTATTGGTTAAAAGGCAACATTTTGCAAAACCTAAGGATCAGCGTCCCAAAACTAGTAGGCTACTAGTAATATATTTATTTATAGCGCGCTTAAAAATCTCGAAAGAGTATTTGGTCATTAAACTTTTAAGTCAAAGGTGTGTTTAGACAGGGTTTATTGCAGGCTCTTGACGCCTCGTTCTATATCAACAGACCTTGAGTCTTACAATTGGCACAACAAACAGAAAGTTCTATGTGAAATGAGATTTCAAAAGAAATCACTGTTCTCAAGAGCAGACTTAGTGGTAGTTTGTTTTATGAAGTCGAGAAAATGGATGCAATCGAGTCATATAAAGCTAGGGGCACTAGTAACACTTACGACACCTATAAAGGAAGAACGAAGGATTAACAAACGGAACCAGGCGGGTGTGTGCCAGGAAGTGTCATCCTCTGCCTTCAGAATCTTAAGTCAGCATCACCCAAAAACTTTAGAAAAGCAAGTTGCCATCATCTTAAAGATAAACATGACATCTAAATCACAAGATCGCTGAGACGTAAACGACAGTGTTCTAGTTCTAGTTCTCTCAAAACCAGAAAACTTACAGGCCCACCATTAGTCACAGCTAAACTCTGTGAAAGGTTTTGTTCATCAACTACTAAAGCTGGTTATTAAAAGAATAGAACAATGACATTACATATTCAAGAGCCAGAGAATAATTATTTTTAATCCAAACGCAGGACATCGGACGCAGTATGGACTCACAGATGGATAACAGCAAATGATCTCAATATTATTGATTTTTAAAATAAATTTCACAGGTACCTATGCATTAGCAGCATTCAAAATAGTCAACAGGAATATAATTAAAACTAAAGAAAATTCTGAACCGCAACCATTGGTAACTCTCCCTCTCTATACAAAAATCTTGAAAATATTCAGACTCAGAGCCATGCTATGACATAAACATCGGAAACTGATCTCGACATACGCAGAAGATCGAGCCAATAGGATAGCCTGTACCACAGACGTGAAAAGAAGAGCAGTGGAAGACTCTGCTTAGCAACCGACCTTAGGTGACGTCACTACCGGTTCTACACTACATCAGTATCTTGTTGGAATAACAAGATACGTTCTGCCGTCGTCTTTTTGTTGTTGTTGACTTTGCTGTTGAACTCGTTGTTGTTGTTGTTGTTGTTGTTCTTCTTCTTCTTCTTCTTCTTCTTCTTCTTCTTCAGTTATTATTATCATTATTATTATTATTGTTAGTAACATCATTTACGCTGTAAGTGAAGATTTTCCATACAAATATTCCAAAACTTTTGTGAGGCTAAAATAGCGTTTTGCGAATACGTGAATCTTCAAACAAGGAATTTATAAGAATGTTACTTTTATGAACCATCTAGAAACTTCAGAAAAGCAAAAACCTTAAAGAATAGTAAACAACTTTTTTTTTCATTTTTCATATTTCAAAAGCAGATCAAAGATCTTTGTGCAGCAAAATATAAACAACTGATTATAGCTGCAGAATATAACTACACTACCTGGTTACCCGTTCGATGAATGGAGGTGACGTTAAGGCCTACACGCAAATATACCCTATCGAAAATGTCTATACTTGATTTTAAAAGACAGCCACAAATCTGATAATTCTTCCTCTCAATAACCTCAGGGATACTTTCCCCAAGCACCTACATCCTCTAGAGATCGCCTGAAAGACGTTTGCGAAACATTTTCCTACCCTTAACTACGCTTAAAAGGTTATCTCAAATGATTTACTCTTCCTCTCAATAGGGTCTGAGAGACTTTCTACGTACATCTACATTTTCTAGAGAGCCCATAAAAGACACATTTTCTTCTGTAAACAGCACTTAAAACCCTATCTCCAGACATGATTCGTCCTCCCAATAGCATCTGAGAGACTTTTCCCGTACATCTACATCCTCTATATAGCGCCTAAAAGACTTTCTTAACACATTTCCTTCCGTAAACAGTGAAAGACTATCTCCAAATATAGTTTGTCCTATCAATCACATCTGAAAGACTTTGCCCGTATATCTCAGTCCTCTACAGAGCACCTTAATGATTTTCTCAACAGTGTCCTCATCTAAAGAGCGTGAAAAAATTATCCCCACATAGTAATTCCTCTCAATGAGAGAGTCTCTGAGAGACTTTCAATGTATATCTACATCATCTAGAGAGCGCCTGAAAGTCTTTCTCAACACCTTTTACTCCTCTAAACAGCGTTTAAAAGACTATCTCCACATTTATAATTCTTCCTTTCAATAGCCTCTGAGAGACTTTACACGTACATCATTCTATATCCTTAAATCATCTGAATCAAAAATGATCTTTTTTATCAATGAATCAGATTTAGTAAGTGTCTCAATTAAAAGATTAATTTTAGACCGATTCAAAACAATTTTTGTAGACTACATTCCTTTTTTTCCCCTGTGCTTTCTATTCTTCAATTGACCCGGTTTGATTAGATCATTAAATAACTTCTTTTGTTAGTTCATGCTGTGCGACACAAAACATTGGTAGAAAAAAGAACAAAAAATTAAACAATACAATTTACTTCTTACACTATGTGTATGGTTCGACATACTGGATTAATTTTATATTTTAGAAAGGCAGGCTTGCTGTGAGTAAAATTATTAGAGCATCACTAAATCCTCCGTTCCAGCGAGTCGCGAGGTAGCACTTCCCCATTCCCAGTCCATATGGGACTATCCAGCGTCACCGCGGGGCCAAAAAATTTTTAAGCTCAGTCTCGTGCTATGGTGACTTTGTTAGTAGTTACTTCGCTATTCTATTCTATTCTAGTGTAATGTTTAAATTAGGTACCAACGAGAGGACAGGGTCTTAGACTGCGAGAGAGGTGTAAAAAGGGACCGAGAGAAAGGCTGAGAGAGAGGATGCGAGAGAGTGGTAAAGATAGAAAGCGAGCGAGGGATAGACAGAGAGAGAAGGAGAGAGCAGGGGTGAGGGTTTCTTTTTTGCACAGTTTTAGTTATTATTTTAAGCTCGCTGAGGTAAAAATTACCAATATACATTTGGGCTGAGACCTGGGATCCTACCTTGCCATCGGACCTAATATTTAAGTCAAAGTGGGGAAGGCAAGAATCCACTGTGGTCGATCACGTCACCATATTTGGCATTTTCTGTGCCAGGATTTCTTGGTCAGCGAGTTTTGTTTGTTTTTGTTTTTTTTTTTTTGTTGTTGTTGTTTTTTTAACGTATTGTTACCTTTTGGCTCTTCTCTCATTTTTTTTTTCTTTTTTGAGCTATGTGGCTCGCGCTGAGGAATCCAGCTTCGAGAGAGACCGACGTGTATAGGCAACTATGTAGTTGCTTTTCTAAAGGGTACCCCAAAAGGATTTTCTGACCTGAGTGTTATATCAAGAGGTAATTTGTATATGGTCAAGATTATTGCTTGACTTGTCGGATATGAG
>BMAT01009554.1:816490-829065 GCA_019649035.1 Elysia marginata | reverse complement strand
AGACGCACGCTACTACAGTGTTGTGACTTTGGCCCTAGGACTTTTATATGACATATCAAAAACAAATTTAGGAATGTTTCAGATAAGTTATATTGTTACATTGTAGCACGATTTCAATAAATACTTGTGTTTGTCCTGAGGCAATCTTGACACCAAAAGTACGTATGTCTTTAAATTATTGAGACAATCTTTCCCGATACATTTCTCAAATAAGTTATTATTTATACAAAAAATGTATTGCCTTCTTCCTAGTCTTTCTTTTTATTTCACCCTATTTATACAGTGTAACTATAAAAGTTTTATTTGTTGTTGATATATTATTCTTTATATCATGTATCATTGTGCTTAACAAGCAAAACTATTTACTCATCATGAAGGTATTACTATTAAATTACATCTCAGTAATCATTTTCACCATTTGCATCATTGACATTTATGTGTTTTTCTTTTTGTGGTATCTTTGATATGAAATTCATATTGAAAGCTTTAGCATTCTATTTTTCTATTTCCGTACTATTTTGGTCCCTGGAAACTGTGTCGTTATGTCAGCCTTTTTAGGCAAATAATTTATTATTTAGATAGCACCTAAAAAGTATTTTAAGCAAATATTTTATTTATACGTGTAGAGCTCTAAAAGGACGATTATGGCGGGAAAACTATGAAAATTAAAAGAAAAGCCTAATTTGAAAAACATAAAAATGTGCTTATCTTTTTCTTTCTGCATATATGATATTTCAAATTTTTGTTCAATTTTTTTTCTTTGTTTTTTTTTCTGTCACTCTGGACAATGGAGTCTGCCTTGTGTAGTCAGTCATTTGTTGAGATGCAGCCAAAGGAATGGGTAATTGCAGATTGAATTCTTGGCTGCTTATATGCTTCCTAAATATGTCTGTCTTGATCAAGGTCCTGGCATTGGAGATATGATCCTGCCATGTGATGTTGTGCATCAGGCCACATATTATCAAGTTTGATAATTTAAAGATGGCAAAGTTGCTTAGCCTCATGAAGTAGGAATTGGACAGGTATTACTCGATGCAATAGAATCTGGATAAAGTTGGGGACAAAATGGTTGTAAACTTTTATCAAAAGTTGATTTCAACTGCTACAAAAAAAACCATAAAAGATACGCCCAACAAGCGACTTACAGCGGGAGTTTCCCTTACACTGTTACAATTTTAGTCGACTTGAATGCAGCTTTTGATGGAAGGGTGCATCCCAAATGACGTGCTGTATGAGCTGGTGCGAGGGGGTCACCTCCCCAGAGAAAGACCACATCTCTGACATAAGGATATCAACAGGCGAGACATGAAGGCAGCTGATATTGACATCAGCACCTTGGAATGCTGTGCCGACAACAGCCAACTTTGGGGAGCCACTGTCAGTGCGCAAGTGAATAGAGTAGAAACTATCAGAAATGCATATCTTTTTGACAAGGAAGGAGAAAGCAAAATCCCTGACAATCTCTGTGCAGTATCAAACCTCATTTGTAACAACGGTTTGCGCTACTGCCACTCAGCCTTTGTTTGTAACAATGGTTTGCGCTACTGCCACTCACCCTTTGTTTGTAACAACGGTTTGCACTACTGCCACTCAGCCTTTGTTTGTAACAACGGTTTGCGCTTCTGCCACTCAGCCTTTGTTTGTAAGAACGGTTTGCGCTACTGCCACTCACCCTTTGTTTGTAACAACGGTTTGTGCTACTGCCACTCAGTCTTTAAATATCTTCCTCATACATTTTTAAAAGAAAGGATTATCATTATTTGCAGTATTAAATTTATTATTTTTATTTTTGATTATTCTCAACCCCACCATCATCCACACCATCACCATATAAAGGAGTAAGAAACGCTTTGTTCAAGAAAAACGGCCTATCGATTCTTATTCACTTATACGTGGTCCTTAGTTTTGGCAGTAAAACAAGGCGCATAACTGTCGTCCAGTTTTTAGGAACATCGTCTATTGACAAGGATGAGACGTAGTCACCTTACTGGTACTATGTAGCCCGCGCACTTGTCTTTTATCACGTTAACCTTGCAGTCGAAACTTCGTTTTAACTTTAAAAGAGAAATGGGAGAAGAGGCTGACAGACGTGTAGAAACAGAGATGTAAAGACAAAGCGAGAGAGAAAGTAGAGATGTAGACTATCGTAAAGAAGGGGATAAAACGTAGGGATGGAAAAATTAAGAGAAGGCGTGGAGAGGAAACTCAAAGACAGAATTAGACCAGCAGATGGCAAGCCTACGGAAAGAAGAAGATATTACAACATTATGAGACAAAAAGAGAATAAGTTCACTTTACAAGTACATAAAAAGTCATAAACAGCGCATAGGATTTGTAAAATTTCAGATGAAGTTTGTTTGCTATACTAAAGGGTAAGGAAATCAAGTTTGTAGAGAGTGACTAAACACCCGTTGTCTCTATCTATCCGTTTACAGCCCAACTTTTAAACGAGCGCAAACACACACACACACACAGACGATATAGATGAATTTTACATGTACAAAGACATAGACAACATTATAAACAATATTATATCTAGGGACACTGATTTCCTTATCATCGCAGGCTTCAACTCAAAAACCGGGCAGAAAGAACCAGGTGAAACTTCCAATTCTATAGTTAACCACAGTAAGGGAAAGTAAAACCCCAAATGGAGAGAAGTTTTGTGAAGAGAGAAAGCATTTTATCACTAACACTAGTGGTTTTAGTCACCCACCTAGCCATAAACGAATTTGAGTAGGAAAATGGCGAGAAAAAACAACCGGTTTAGTTATTAACGCCTACAAACAAATAGACTTTAAGACAATCTTATATAGCCATAAAACCTCCATCAGTAATGCCCAAGCATATGCTGGGATAATATTGACAAGTAACCATAAACTTATTAAAAAGAATCTTAAAACAGACAAATAAAACATTTGGCCCAGTACAAAAAAAAGGCGAGCCAGATAAATGTGTGAAAAATAACAGAAAGCCCAACGTGTCTAAGTGAATACCGGGACCATAAAACCAAAACAACTCACCACACGGTTTATGGGAAAACAACCAGAAGGTTAACAACGAAGCAGCTAAAGAAACGGTACCCATTGAACCAAACAGAACACCAAGCACGTATATATCTGAGCTAACTACGATGCAAAAAGATCCGGAAATTAAATAACAAACACGAAAGAGGAACATTCAAGAGCCGAGTTTAAAAAGGAAGAAACAACTACATGTACACAGGATGAGAAAAAGAGTGATAGCAGGCAAAAATATTGAACTGTGTAAAAAAGCAGAAGACATCAACACATCACACAAAGACACGGCTATGTTCACAGGTACCAAACAGCTTAACCTTGGAAAGAAAGGCGAACCACCAAGAATAAAAGATAAACACGGGAAAATAATCATTTAGCCAAATGACTGCACCAGTTATTGAACCTGTCTAACGGGAGCCAATGAAACTTAACAACCCGATAACGAAGGAGGAATTAAGAAAAATTCTTAACAACAGAACAAGAAAAAAAGATCCAAGAGGACAATTTTATACGCCGAATAAATAAAACTTTATTGCACCGAAAAAATTGACGTAGCAGAGGTTAAAAAATATTAGAAAAACACAAAATCTTTGCCAATGCTGAAGAAGAAAACAGAATATACCACACTGAACCACAACTAGACCACTTTGAAGAAAAGTAGGAATATTCAGTAGACACATGGCTAGGTAGGCTAAAATTCGGGTCTCCTTACGCCAAGACAACGCCCTGGCCAGATAGACAAAGATTCGGGTCAAGAAGAGGAAACAAAAAGAGCATGGGCAGAAGGTTGCAAAAAGAACAAAAATAGTTCTTAAAAGTTAGATGCTGCGAATAGTAAAGTAACTTATTTGTGCACCAGGTTGTTCAACTTAAGTATACGTAATTCGAGACATTTTCTTTTCTCCTATTCGATCCACTAATGCAGAGCATTTTTACAAAACCATACTAACATTACCTCCGTATCCTAGAAATACAAGTTCATCCTTTCTAGACATTCGCTTAAATTCAGTCTCTCAATACCTCCGGCTCAAGCAAGCAAAGCATTTACCTCAAACTAAATTGGCTGACTTGGGACCAAGTCTCCTGTCCAACCCCTACTCTTTGTTTAGCCCTAGTCATCCAATAAGTAGACTGTGTGTGTTTTGTAAACAGCAAACACCAAAGTCCTGCATGTCATTGCAAAACCAATAATCACAGTAAAGATTTCCAAACTGGTTGGTCTTTTATGACCCAGTGGCATACACCACATACGTCTAGTTTAAACAGCAGGTAATGAATAATTAGCAGTGATTGACAAAAAAATGCTTCATGACATCACTTTTTAACCCCCCGATACCCCTAAATGAAAGCCAAAATTGATGGACGTTCGAGGCCTTAAACTAATATATTCATACTCATATACTTGGGCTGTTAAAAAGCGGTCAAGCATCCAATTTATGGTTTCTTTTAACCTGTTTAAGTGGGTTGGTTTTTGAAAGTCTGTCGAGTCCCGCTAATTTTAGATGCCAATGTCTAGAGGAGTTAGGCTAAAAATATATATGCGTCCACTCTTGCTCTGGCCCCACACTTAAAAATCGTTGTCCTACTCTCTCCTTTCCGGGTACTCAAACTAGGCCTACAGAGTGTAATAGTATGAGCATCACATGTGCATAAAACCTTTAGTATGGGTCCCCACAGACACATAGCTGGCTAGGTAGACCAAGACTGGGGTCGACTAGATATCCCAAGATTCTGGTCTCTCTAGACACCTTGCTAAATAGAACAAGATTCTGGCATTTTTAGACATTAAAAATTATTTTTGGCTAGAGTGGCCAAGATTCGGGTCTCCTAGAGGGCCGTTGCATAGTGCGAACGTTTGCAAACCGTTTTCCGTTCGCCTTATGCAACGCTAAATTTGTCACCGTTCGTCGAGAGCGCTCGCGAGCGCTCGCGTGCAACCTTCGGAGGTAGTGCGCGGTCGCTTTTTTGTAGGATTTATGGCTTGGTCTGAATTTTGTGGATAGCCTCCCTTGACTAGGATTGTCAAAATTCAACATGGTGGATTAGCCTACCTCTCCAATCTGATCCAGACCACAGTTGCGGGATCAAACACCCTTACTTTGGACGGAGAAGTTTGAATTTATGAATGTAATTTATTCATTTTGCTAAAGTAATCTCTTAAGTTAAAATTCGGTCTTCGTGTTGACTAGTTCTAGATTTAGATATAGATCTAGGCATTTGTTAAGTTTTGTAACTGTAAACTGTCCAAACTTGGTCTAGATTTAGGCCTCTTGTCTCGAATCTAGATTAGATTACAATTTAGATATAGATCTAGATCTAGAATCTAAATTTATACTGTGTAATCTCTTTACTATATAGAGCATTTGTATCTCTAGATCAATCAAGTCCAGATCTAGATTTTATCATGTTTAAAGTCTGGCTTTTCTGGCACTTGTTTAGGATTAGGGAATCATTTCGATCATCATCATCATCATTTCCTGACAGGGATGCCACCCTTAGCCTAGTCAGTTCATTAATCCATGTACACTTTTAATGGCTATTTTGTTTATTACTGGAGTTGACATTTTAAAACTTTGTAAACTAGAGTAGGCCTAGATTTCTAGATATCTACTAAAAACTGATGATCTACATTACACATGTAGGCATAGATATGCATCAAAAACGGTCAATTAATGAATAAATGACTTCCATGGTAGGATTTCCACACTGGGGATTCACTGTTGGTTATTTTCTATACAAAAATTACTTTTCCTAAAGTCCATCTGTTTTGTAAGTTTACAACGTTTATTCCAATTAAAAATGTAATGCATTTTATATCTTAGGGCCCTTTATTTCTAAATAACCAGAGAATAACAGAATTGGTTGTAAATGTAAGTACTGTGAAATTGAGTTAGAACTACCTCTAGAATAGGGTGGCACCCCTCTGTGAGAATTGAGTTTTAGAGCTATTCAGCATTTATTTTGATCCACCATTTAAAGGTATTTTGATCCCATGATGAATTCTTTATCTATCTATGGGAAACCAGGGCAATTCCACCCCCTTTCAGCCTCATTGGACCATAATATTATTACTGCAAAAAACGTGTAAAATGATTTTTATTTTACCTCACTGTCATTTTTTTTTTGTTCAACCTATTTTGTTTTACCACTTTCCATAATTCACGTTTTTTTTTCATATTCTTATGATTTGCAAAGGGGGTGGAATTGCCCTGACATTGACAACTGGTCTGTTTGAAATTTTCAATAAATTATACTTTTGTTGAGTTAAACCTTTTAAAGAAATCTTTTATTGTTGTTTAAGGTTTGTTTTGGGGTCTTTGTCATTTGATGCATCTGATATCAGTTTATGTGGTTCCCTCAACTTATTTTGACAAAAACCAATTTTTCACAAAGTAGGGGGTGGAATTGCTCCGGTTTCCCCTACTTTAATTTACTTGTGTCTATGAATTCCAATATTTTCATTTTCCAAACTTAGCCTGCCTAGTAGTAGAAGTTCAATATTGTGTAAAAAAGTAGGATGGTCATTCTAAAGCTTTTGCCGTACCAAGTCATGTTGTTCCTACTAAACTGAGGAGGGATTCAAGTGAATGTTCATTCCTTTCATTTCAATTTCCAGGTGCTAGATATAGCCAATGTAATTAAACCTTTTACCACAAGTCAATTAGGAAGTGAACTGAGTAGGGTTTGTGAATGATCATTCCTCTCATTTTATGATTTCAATTTCCAGGTGCTAGATATCTAGGACGATGTGAACCTCTTGTCACAAGCAAGTTACATAGTTCTGCAATCTATAAGCTAGGTTCCACCTTGCAACTGTTGCGTAAATCTTGCTATGTCATGTGTGGTTTGAGTAAAGAATCAATCTCAAATAAAGAAGGGATCTGTCAACGTTAAGGCACCAGGTGTTTTCCCTTATACGTTTCCCAGGATTGTACAGATAGTTTCAGGCAAGAAACAATTATAAATAGGTACAACCAATAACAACCACCACAGCAAATACTGCTCTGCTACTGGGCAGCTTCCAAGGTTCTTATTGCTGATAAGTGGTTAAGAGGGTGTTTACCTTACATGGAAAGATGGACAAAATGCCTCAAGTATTCTATTTTAGTTTCTCAATTGTCAGGATTCCTTATTGAGAGGTCCTACTCTACAATGTATTGACACTTATTTAAAAAGTAAAAACCAATAGTCACTGAAGGCAACTTTTGATCAATGCAAATGTCCACAGAAGACGTTTAAGCTTTTAGTGCCTTCAATATCCTTTAACCACTTGTGTAGATCAACAATAAACATAGTGAATTTTTAACCTGTTAAATTTTGACTTAAATTGTGCATTCAACAAACTTCTTTTCAGATGGCTGCAGTACTTTGATTTTAAAGTTCAATTTTATATGTGACCAAAGAATCAGAATTGAAAAACAAGATATTCAGAGACATTTAAACTGATAAGAGGGTGAATCATGTTTAATTGGAACAATCAAATTAGAGGTCAGGGCTTCCCTGTGCAGAACAATCCAGGCCAGATGGTAAGCTATGGAGCTCCTGGCCAACCTATGGCGTTTAATGCCGCAGCTATGCCATTCCAGCCAGCACCTTGGGGCCATCATCAGCAGCAATTTCCACAAGGAATGGCCATGATGCCTATGATAGGCCATCAGCCTCCACAGTGGCAACAGATGCAGCAATTTCCCCCTCAGCCTCAACCTGGCATGTTACACCATCAAGGTATGAGGATGGGCTTCATAGGTGGAGTGAATCCAGCACCTCCATCCTACCCACCTCCAGAAGAGAAACCTCCACTACCCTCAGAGCCACCACCTCCTCTGCCCAGCACTCCTCATGAAATAGTAGGTTACAAGCTTGTGAAAATTCTTTGACGAGTCACAATTTTCATTAAAAAATATCCTCTGTTGAGTTAAATTTTTGAATAGGTAGACCTACAACCTCAGTCAATTATGGAAGTGAAATCTGGAGGTATTGGATTTAATCTGTAGAAAGTGGAAGCCAAATCTGAAATCAGGTCTTTTTCTGCTGTGTTTGTCAAACCATTTGGTCTTATAAAGTAACTGTTTAAAGATTTGGTATGATATTGCTAGTACAGGACCGAATACAAGGACAGAATTTGACCACCTTGCTGTCAACTTATTTTGAATTGACAATTTAAATTTTAAATTATTTAAAAATACATCCCCTACATATTTTATTTATGAAATCTTGGAATCCTATTGATGTCATTTTGATGAGACATATAGACCTATATAGTTGTCAAATCAAAAGGTTTGTAAAACAAAGACGCCAAATTTCAGATATTTTCATTATACTTTATTGTTTATTGCACAACTTGTGTCTTTCAATTTTTTTAACACTATATATATGCAATATTAGGCTCATAAGAGAGGTATTTTTTATTGATGGGTCTTAATTGATGGTTTCCACTGTACTACATGAAGAGAGAAAATCATTCGGCCAAATATCTTCATCATTTGTTAACAGATAATAATTTCAGTACTTAGATTTTTTTTTTCTTTCCTTATTACAGAAACCACCACTGCCAAATGAACAACCTAAACCTCCCTTACCCAAAGACGACGTAAGTCCATGAAAAATTCCTGTCACATCTTCCTGTAAAGCCCATAATAATTGGTCCGACAGGTTTTAGATTAAAAAGTTTGTGCATTGAAAAAAGACTTATACTTATAGTACCAATAAAACCATCTTGTCTTTTGAAATGTCAACAAGTCATCACAAGGGGCTTCATATTAAACCCTGCTTTCATAGAAACAGGAAAACCAGGTTCTTACTAATAGACAATGATCTTAATCCTGGTCTTTCCCTGCTTTTTATAAATTTGGCTGAATATATTTAGAAAAAAATAGATTGGGAGTGTAGGAAATAGATAAAAAATAGATTTAGATTAAATTACAAGTTTTATTGAAAAAGAAGTTACAGTAAAGGATGTTTTTTTTTAATAATTGAAAAAAAGATGCATTGTTTATCAGGTTGTACTTTATAAGATATAACTGTAAAATACCTTTTCTCTTTAAATCTACAAATCAATAAATAAAGGCACTCAAATTATGCAGCCCCCTGAACCAGAAGTGTGTAACTGATGTCTTTCAAGTTGAAGAAAGTCATTAAAGTCATTGTCTCCGTTGCTTAGTTTGCTTTTAGGAAGGGCCTGGTCAGGGTTTCTCTTCTTTTTACTTGTTTTTCAAACTGTCATTATTATTTCTCAAGGTTTTTATCATATGTAAATATGTTATGTGTCTTTTTCTCAAACATAAATTTTTAAGTGCATTCTTGACTTAGACTTTATTTGATACGCTAAAACTTTATGTCCTTTTCTCCTTGTTGTAAAATGTATTCTTGACTTAGATAAATATATTTTATCTTTTTTATAATTTGTCCTCAGATTGGTGGACAATCTAGGGATGGACCGAGACCTCCAGATGGACCTGCTCCAGAAAAACCTGCACCCCCAACTAGACCCCCATCTCCCGGTGAGAAAATCTGTATTGCTTGTAATAGTCTTTTTCACAGCGGCTCTGGTGGCCTAAACTGTATGGCATTGAGGAGGATCTTTCATATGTGAAAATTGTAAATAAAAAATCCCTGTATTACTCTCTCTTTAAAAATCAACTGTGATTTTAAATATTTCAGGTTGATCAGAAATTTGTAATAATAAAAATAAAGTTATTTACTAGCGCCTCTTCCTACATGTAGGCTCAAAGCTCTTTACAATAGTCAGTCTTCCCAATCGAACAATGCTGACAATATGGCAATTTTGTATGAAAACATTTTTTATTAACAATTCAAACAAATAGAAGAAAACAAAAAATGCATGTAAAAAAAAATAAAAAAAAGATATACATTGACCATCGGTCATTGGATGAATTTCTCAAGACAAACTAATTAGGTCTTTGTATGCCATGAATAAATATGTTTTGAATAAGGTTTTAAACAGATTTATAAAAGTATACTCCCTGGTGGAAAGGGGGAAGGGCATTTAAGATTACTGGTGCATATTGTACAAAAGCTCTTTTGCTGTCTTTTCTTAACAGTTTACATGGAACTGACAACAGAGCTTTATGACCTGATCTTAAGTTGGGAGAAAGGGTGTACAAACGAACAAGATTTTTAACCATGAATACATATGTAGTTAAGAACACCGATCATATATTTTATTCTAGGATTGGAAGATAAAAAAATACAATTGGTGGACTTTTTTTACCAGAGGATTTAACAGGAAACTTATATTTGTATTGGACTTAATTGTGTTACAATTGTAATCAATGGACATAAACTTTAAGTTTCAGTGAAAAAAGTAATAAAATTAACTTACAAGCAAAAAAGGTGGACTTGTGTGGCTCCATTTATAATGCAATTCCAACACTGTCAACTTGAGTATAAAATGATTCTATTTGGTTAGGATCTACCTTCAGCTAAAAAAAAACTTATTAAGCCCCATGAGCTGATGGCAACAGCTTTATTAATGAACCATGAGATATCTAGAGCAGTTTGAAACTGAAAAAAACAAAAGTACACTCTTTCAAAATTGTTACAAAAAAGACATCATGAACACCTGCTTTGTAAAGTTTCAGTGTGTAGGGCAAAATCATTTTGAGATCTTAATCCTTCAAGTTATGAAATGTAAATTAAAGAACTTATTGTATAAAGAAAACAACAAAAAGCAACTAATTTGAGCTTTTGACAATTCAAATAACAGTTAATATATAATTCTTTTACTGAGTTTTGAAAATTATTTAATTTTAATAATAATTTTATCTTTCTTTGTATCTGCCCAGATCCTGTGCTTTTAGCTGAACTAGAAAAATTGAAAAAAGAGGAGGAAGTATTCTTAGAGCAATACAAGCAGTGGAAAAAGCAGTATGATGACTGGCGTGATCAAAACCAAAGTAAGAACGTTATTATAATCGTCTAATAAGTTCCATGAATTAAGTTTTTGTTCATGCTCTGTAGTTTTTGTAGGTTTTTCATTTCTACAGAGAATGGACAACAGTTAAGAAATGCTAAAAAGAAAAATCTCATTCGATTAGTTACTAAGAGTTTCAGATGTTCTGTGTGTGTAGCCGGTGACGCGGGGGGGGCAGAGCAGAAGTTTTTAAAACAAGATAAAGATATAGGTATACTGGTAGATAAATGTAACTAACAAAGAAAGGGGGCGATTTTTTGTCATTAACATAACTTAATGTACAAGTTTGATCATACTTTTCAAACTTGTTTTAGGTTACTAAAAAACTACATTATAATACTGACGAGACCATGCTATGCTTGATTTTCTTACTTTGATTCACTGATATGGTTAAAGTTGACTCAGACAAGCTTAACATAATGAGCTTTGTCAAGAGGTAGAGCCAGTAATACCCTTTTTTAAAGAGGAAACACTGGTTTTTGCCCTACCTGATCTCTACAGTTTGAGATAGGTCACAAGTTTTGGTGTTACATCATTTAAAGCTTTAGTTACAATAAATTTTGAGGATTACATTTTTTAATTTTCAACTTTAAGGTTTTGCCGGTCTTGAAAAGATCCATTTCATAGGCATACATTTTGAAAACAATGAACCAGAACTATAAGTATACCTAAAAAAGTATATGTATAACAGTAATGTTTCATAAATAACAATAGAACAGAGAGCTGTTATGGAAGACATTAAGCAAAGAAACATTAGAATTTTAAAGCAGAATATTCACATTCTTCACCTACAAATAGTGGTAATAAGTCATTGTGTTTTAGTTGACTCTATAATTGGGTCACTGTGTATTATAATTATTGCAGCCCATCTGAGCAGTTTTGTTTTTGCTTTGATTTCTCTAAAATTAGATCATCCGAACAAAGACCAGTATGAGCAGTATCTCAACCAGTGGAAAACTTATGAGGGGCAAATGGAGTCTCGTAGAATTAGCATTGCAAATCAAAAGGCAAGCTTGGAAGAGAAAGTATCAGGTGGCAAAACAGAACCCGGTGAGCCAGAGAAAATGAGAGCAATGCAAAACTTTAAAAAGTCTCATGATTTCAGAGCTAGCCCTTTTTCTCATGATGGGCAAGGAGATTGGAATCCTTCAAAGAAAATTGGTCAATTCAATGTTGATCAAAATCAAGAGGAGCAGCAAAGAGATCATCATCCCATCGAGGGAGACGATATTGGTGAGGAAGACATGAATTTGGATGATGAAGAGGAGACAGCAGGAGGTGGGATTATAGAAAGTAGCTCCCACCCCCCACCACATGAAAGTTGGTCCAATAGACTATCAGAAACACTTGAAGCCCCATCACAAGAATATGGTGAAAAATGGAAGGATGAACATGCTAACAAATTTTGGCACTCAAAAGAAGATGGTGGACCACCCCCTGAGGAAGAGAGTTTTCCAGGGAGACCACATAGTAATGAATCTGGATTCCCAAGTGGACTATCTGGTGAAAAACCAAGATTTTCAGGAGGTCCAGTCAATGAAGGACCAAGATTTCCAGGTGGTCCACATGGTGAAGGACCAAGATTTCCAGGTGCTCCACATCATCAAGGACCAAGGTTTCCA
>BMAT01009554.1:804278-816234 GCA_019649035.1 Elysia marginata | reverse complement strand
AGGTGGTCCACATAGTGAAGGAGCAAGGTTTCCAGGTGGTCCACATAGTGAAGGAGCAAGATTTTCAGGGAGACCACCTAGTGGAGAACCAAGATTTCCAAGAAGACCACCCAGTGGAGAGTCAAGATTTTCAAGTGCTACACAGGAATGGGAACAACCTGGTTCAGGTCCAGGAGGCTTTCACAGAGGCAGAGGCCATGGTGAAAGAGGCATGGCCGGGCAAGGACCTAGATTTGGATGGAGAGGTGGTGGGGGTCCAAGATTTCAGGCTCCTACTGCTCAAAGAAGAGGTTTTCCAGATGGTGATTCTGAATGGAGTAATTATGAGGAGACACACCCTGGTTTTCAGGATGGTAATGATGAAGGAAAGACAGAGGAGGGTGGGTTCACAGATCAAGAACCATGGTACGAAGGAACAGAAAATGAATCTCAACAATATGGTGACACCAATCTAGGTGCTGGAAGAGGCTTCCTTCCAAACAGAGGTAGAGGGGCGCCTGGAGTTTTTCAAAGAGGAAGAGGGGGTGAAGTTTACAGCAATAGAGGTAGAGGATTTGATAGGGGAAGAGGAGATGCATTTAAAAGAGGAGGATACGGAGCATTTTCAAGAGGAGGTGCTTTTATGGGTAGAAATGTACAATATGAAGAAGAGACAAATGAGACTGATTACTTCAATACCTCAGTGGGTTCTGCTATCAGGAGGGGAAGAGGAGGTTGGCCAGTACGTGGTGGAGGAGGATCTCAAGGGCCCCTTTCATGTGATAATGCACAAAATGAAGGGGCAGAAGGAGAGGAAAATTTAGATGATATAGAACATCAAGCTGAGTTGCAGTATGAAGGTGATCAAAAGCTTGAAGACCAAGAGAGGGACAGTTTTCAGGTGGACTTTCAGCACAGAGGAAGGGGTGGCATGTACCGGGGCAGGGGGAGAGGAGGTTTTGATTCTTCTTTTGGAAGAGAGGAAAGCTCTGAAAACGATGGTCGACATTATAACTCTGAAGATTATCATGAAAATCCACAGGGAGCTTTTAATGATAGCGGGAGAGGCTCATTTCAAAGTCATGGTTTTATGGGAAGAGGAAGGGGAGAAATGAGCACTGCCATGGAAAGCACAATTAGGGGATTTCATAGAGGCCGAGGTACATTTAGAGGCAGAGGTGGTTACATAGCAAATTTTCAGAATAGAAGAAGGGAGTATGACGATGGCTATGGTTATGGAGAAGGAGATGAAGAATTTCCAGAGCAAGATAAACCTTACCCTGAACAGCCATCATCTTTAGATCTCCATGGAAGGGGACAGGGCACAATGCAGAGACCTGGTTTTGGGCAGGGTTCTTTTGCTCCTGGAGAAAATGAGTTTGTTAGTGATGGATTTCCATGGGATAAAGACAATGAAAGGCCAGCTCGAGGGAGAGGATTAGGCATCAGACCAGGGAGAGGAAGGGGAACAGATTGGTCTCGAAATTCTGAGAATGCATGGAATGATGGAGATTATGCTGATGAGGTAAGTCAGTTTGTGTGTGTGTGTGTGTGTCTCTCTCTCTCCTCTCTCTCTCTCTCTTGCTCTCTCTCTGTCTTTTTCTTGTTTGCCTTATAGAGTAATTTAAGAGGTGTTATCTTTTAGAAGACATTTGGATTCATTTTAAGTGACCTACCAGTTTCACCACAGTACATTACGGTACTATTTATGTGATAAGCACAGTCTTGGTCATAGTGATTTTATCCATTTGCCTTAATAAACTAACATTGAAAATCATCAGACTTAAACTTGTAACCACTCAAAATGTTGGCAAAGTCAAAACTGCAGCTTCATCAAGGGATATCTTTGTGAATATCAATAGATAATTGATTTCATGTGGAAAATACGCTCTTTTCTCTGTTGCTGACAAACTTTTTTTAAAATTGTAGGTCGTAGTACTTGAGCCGCCAAGCTTTGGTTTTTATGACCATTGTTTTTTTAGTTTAATATCAGAAATTGTCATCCTCTGAAAGTGATGCTGCTTTATGGCTAGACCAGCAAATAGAAACTAAAGGGTTTTTAAGTGGAAATAAAAGATTGCTTTAATTTATATAGCTTGACAGATTCAATTGAGATATAATCTTTTAGCAAACATGGCAAAGAATAAGCCTAGATTAGCCACTGTGGGAAGTAAGTCAAATGTCAAGTTTTAATGGATAGAAAGTGATCTAGTTCAAAGGATGAAATCAAAACATTAAAAATGGATCCATTTTTCAAACAGCTTCTCATAGTGTGTGCAGTATGAATTTGGATCTAGTCTGCAACCTAGAAAATGCTGTGCTTTAAGTTATCAGGCTAAAATATCGGTCTCATAATATATTTTTTTGTAAACCAGATTTTGTTTTTCTTCAATAGATTTTGAGTTCCCTAATTTCAAAAAAACAATAAAAACCCCAGGTTTTCTTTATTAGTTTTGACAATCAAATGTTTTAAAAGTGCATCAGCTATAATGTTTTTTAAATTGTATTAAAATATACCTGTTGATTAGGCTGGAGTTTCCACTGAAGGGCCAATGTATGAAAACAGAGAAACTGGTGATAACTCAGTGGCTAAACAAAAAGGGCAAGAGGAGGATGAACCTTTACCCAAAAGGGGCAGGTTTGATGCAGATGATAGAGATCCATATGACAGAGTGAGTTTGAACAATTTATTATGTCGAAAAACTTTTAGATTTACATTACATTTTTAATGAAAGATGAAAAAATGCAATGTTAAAAAAACTAATCTCATTATGGGGATGCAATGAAAAGTAGTACTTTTTTCCTTGAAATTTTAGGACTTATAAAATTATTGTACTTGTTTATATGCTTTCAAAAGCAAACACATTTTTTTGCTGTTTTTTATTGAATGGCTAGTTAGTTGATGGCCCACTTTGTCTTTTGCATTGAAAAAGTAAATTTCTTTCAGCTTCCTCCCCCCTTTGAATTTGGAGATCGTTACCGTGACCCTTACAGTCGATACCCTGATCCATACTTGAGAGACCCATATTTTGACCCATATGCTGTGTCACCCTATGAAAGGCTGCCAGAATATGATAGGTAGGTTTCTGTTAATGAATACTCAAAAATGTATTCTGTCCTATTGAAAATTTAAAATCTACATTATTTGCTGTTTACCCTTAAATTTACACAATATTTTAGAGCTAAAAGGTCTTAATAAAAGAGGCTAATTAAATGTATTTTAGGTATGTTATGAAAAGGTATTTTAGGAGACATTGAGCCATGGGTAACTGTTAAAACTTAGATGGGAAGATATCAAAGTATATATCAATAACATAAAACTTCTCTTCAACAGAGGTTGTGGTGATTTATTCTTTTTGACTTTTACAACTTTTCTAGTCTTGTTCAGGGATGCAAGTTTTCCGACTTTTTAGGAGTTTTCTTAAACTAAAAAAGCAGGAAAACTTGAAAAAAATATGACTTGAATGTTAAAGAAAATGTCCTAATTCAAGAGTCATAGAAAATCAAACACTTCTTTTTAGTTGTATAGCTGTGTGTGACTTGTATAGAGTTGTATCTATCTCTTTGAACTTGGCCATCAAAAGTTCTATAAGGGAACCTACATAATGTAAAATTTTCCTGCTTTTTTAGCATGGGCCACTTGCATCCCTGCTTGTTACTTACATGGCACATAACTTTCAGTGGCACTTTTTAGTATTTTGACCTTTTAATTAGTTTTTGTATAGTTTTCTGTCTCTATCATTACTAATGTTTCATGTGTCTTTTTTTAGATCTTCAAGCAAAAGATAAGTGTTGTTTAATGCTAATTCCTGTATTTATTGTAGGTATGGACGGTATGACCGAGGTTTGCCTGAAAAGAAATCATTTGTGCCTGCAGAGAGCATTGATTATGGCCATGGAGAGGCAGACAAGGAGAAAAAGAGAGGTAACCTGAGAAATTGTGGCAAACACTTTTAGCCTTCTTGCTTAGAGGTGTTTCCTGTATGTAATTTATGGGTAGAAATATTAATTTTATTTTTGCTGAAGAAATTATTGTAAATAAAAATAAATATGTAGGTTTATTACTTCATGAAATTTAACAAAGCGGTCATTGCCTCTTTTGAGGATGTTCATCCTGATAGCTAGCAGTTTTTTACGCACATATAATTAGACTAAAGAGCAAAATTTTATACTTTAATTTTTACAGTTTGCTAGAAGTATGGGGAAACCAGAGTACACATTCAAATATAAGTGAGGAAGAAAAACATGGTGCATTTTTATGAAGATCTATATCCAAGCAGGCTTTTTCAAGATATGAAAATTGAACAGGAGTCGCAGCAGAGCTGTGTGGATAAGGAAGTTAAATTTTTTCAAGGAAGGTATATTTATATACATTTTATTTCTTTATTTCATCTCATCATACATATTTGATGTTGTTTATAATGATATTATTTCTTTTCTTTTTTTTGTTAGTCTTGTGCCTATTTATGTAAGTGCCTTTCACGTTTTTATTATTTTTTTGTCTGATGTAGGCATAAAGCCGACAGCTCACTTGTTTTGTCCCTATCTTTCAAGATCTGAGTATGTTAAAATATCTGTCAGTTGTGCCTCCAGATCTAAAGGAGGTTTTGAAACTCGAGACAATGTTTCCATTTGAAATTTCACTTTTGTGCAACATGAAAAATCGGCTAGCAACCATTTAAAAAGCGTTCCTTAGAATCTTCAGTTCTATCTGTTTGAAAGATTGCAGCTAAAACTTAACATTTTGTATTTGTCTAATTTCCTGAAACCTTAAAGCTCACTTTTTTAAAATACCCTGCTCCATTAATATTTTTTTTTTGTACAAAAGAGCAGATGGTACAAGGTGTTGAATGAGATAAAACAGAGAGAAAATTTGTGTTGCTTGTACCAGAACATGCATCATAGAGAAAATAATATAGATATCAAACTTTCTTTTCCGATACAGAGTGAAGTTTTTTCCCTGCTCATTTGAAAGAGATATATTGCTTCTATAATGAGATTCAGAAACATTAAAATTGTGGCTAATGAGAAAAATATTTAATGACAAGATCATAAGAATAAAAATAGCTACCAGAGTAAAGTAGAATGTGGAGTGAGTGCACAGGGATTGCTAACAATAAGGTGACTTCATTTGAGTGACCCTGCAATCAGAAACAGAGTGTGGCCTTTTTGTGCTCACAGTGTTCTAGTGGTAGAGATGCAGAAGCCTATGGGTGCCTATGCATTCATTTTATGTTTGTTGGAATGATCAGACCCCGTTCCCCATTCACAAGATATTACATACTTATCTCTCACATATGAAAATGTCTAAAAATTGAGGGAAAGGCCTTATTCTCAGCCTACCTTAAATAAAACCCTTATTGTGTGTGCGTGTGAGTTGAAAGTGATGGTGCTTTTAATTACATTTTTTATATAACATTTTTACAATGTGGTCAGAGTGTTAATATTTGGGTTGTCTAAACTACATCATGTGGGTTAGCCCCAGAAAGGTCAGGGGTGAAAATGATTTTACACTGACATCCATGGTTCTGTTAGATTCTAATTTTATCATCAGCTGATGCAATAATATCTTGAGAGCTATGCAATAGGTGATGTTTGCAATTAAGGTCTGTCAGGCGCATGTCGTTGTATTTATGTCTATTTTATTTTTAAGTTTGGATACTGCTCAACGGCTTGAGGCAGAAATGCCAGAAAGTGTGAACATTTTGTGCTCATGGCAGTAGTTCATTATGATTGAAAAAGCATTGATACCGCAATCACATACAATAGCCAATCAATGAAAGAGAGCTATGTCCTCAGTGAAGTTTACTATCAATATATGGCAATTTTTCTTCACGTCTTTTTCTCCTTGAATGTTTGGCTTTGCAGTCACATTGTTTAATTTCTTCAATCAGGATTTGCAGAAATTAATGTGGTGTTGCTAAGTAAGGAAAGTTTACAAAAAGGAAGAAAAATTATGGACTCTCTGTTTTCCTCTTAATAAAAAGGGTATATCCGAGTTTATCTTCAAAGGAATTGTGAGGAGAGTTCCTCATTTTACAAAGTACAACATCCAAAATATTCAAACTGTGTAACACAATCAGTCCCTGTGTCATATGTCTAGTATTTGAATGAGGTTTTTCATAGGTATTTCTCCTCAAGTTTTTATTATATTTTGAAAATCTTACACATTCACTAAGAATGTGATAAATTCTGTCAATTGTAGTTTTACAATGTTTTTTTTTAACTCAAATTTTTAAAATTACAGCACCTGCATCATGTCCTAATGACAGCATCTAAGTCTTCTTAGTGGACAAAATGTTGGCATGAGGTCTGTTCCAAAAATTGACTCTCTTTTAGTTATATCTAAGAAACCACAAATGGCAGCATCATGTAATTTGGACCAAACTAACTTCATTGTGTTAGTTACTCAACAAAGTCATCCCTGCCAGCCAGTCATTTCTGCAACAGACACAGTCTGTTGTCAACTGTAGCTTTATTGGTCACTTTATCCAGCTCTTTTAAAATTGATCTTTGTTGCTAAACAATATTTTTCTCTGATTAAAAAGGTTGTCCCAGAAAATAATAATTTATATTGGGGAGCAAAGTTAATCCCAGCTGGTCCCAGACGAGGATAAAACTCAGGATGATCAAATGATTTCCAGCTGTAAGAGCGCCGACTCTTTGCCATTTATGGCTCTGACTGTGTGCACAGGAGTTTTGCCTAAATGTGAAAAACCACACTGCCGTCCTGGACACCTTTCCTAACCCAAGGATTCAGTTTCTCTTGAATGAAAGTTATATGTTTATTTGCATTTAAAATATTACCTGCAGGACCACGTGAGACAAAAAATGCCCTTCTTGTTAAAAAAAAAACAACAAAAAACATCCACCTCACTTTTGACCAATTGTTGCCGAGCATTATTGAGTTGACCACAACCAATGGAGGGCAGCGTGGCAGAGTGGTTAACATGTCGGACTCGAGATCTGGAGGTCACGGGTTCGATTCCCGACGATGCCATGTTGCAATTGCCTTGGGACAGCAATTTACCCTAACGGATGCCATTCCTCTGTCCACCCACCTGTGAAATGGATACCCAGTTACAAGCGATTCTTGAATTTGGGATATGCGCCTGCAACTCCCTGCATATGGGTTAAAAGTGGCCTTCAAATTAATGTACTGCTCTGCTGGGGCATTAGTGGCGCTGCTCTGTGGCAACACATTTACACTGAGCAATGAAGCCAAAATTTCCAGAAAGGGATTAATATGTTGAATAAAATAAATGAAAAATAAAATAAATTAAAAACAAAATAAACCAGTCAGCTATCTGTCTTTTCAATTTTATGTAATATAAATAGGTCCAAGCCCCATCTTCCAGTAATACCCTGTTCAAAAGTGACACAATTTCACAATAATCCCTTCCTGACCCTCTGCTTCTTCCAAAGTAGAGGAAAATGATTCTCTCACATCCAGCTTTGTAAATTTTGTAGAGAATAGAAAGTTAGTTTTGGAACAGATCTCGAAACTGTTTATTGTTATTCAACAGCTATTTTTTTAAAATGTATGATAAATGAAATGAGTCACAAAATTTAGACATAGAGTATAATATTGATGTATTGAAATAATTTCAAATAACCTGCGAAAGAAGCAAGTCTTATGGAACAATCTTTCTTCCACATATAGCTGCACTCCAGCAAAAAGAAGTAATTGATTATGGCCATGGTCGAGTGAGTGAACCAAAAGATGACTCAGCTGTGGAGGATCGACAACAAAAATTTGAATCCAGACTACCTGAGGATAACAGAGATTTGGGCGGAAATATGGGTATATACTAATTGAGCATTATAAATCATATGAGACATATCTTTTGCAAATTGTTCCCATTTTGTCAACTACATCACTACTTCCTTTTACACTTAGGGCATGGCAGCAGTAATAGTTGCATATGAATATAAGAGTAGTTGTTGTAAGATTTTTTAACTTCTGTAATAAAGGATTCATAAAACGAAGTAATTATAATGATGAAATTGTCATAGCTGTATTGACAAAAAAAAAATTTGCCTGATTTATGTAGACACACTTATGTAAATTGCTTTTTAAAAAGACATATAATACTCATTTGAAAAATCTTTGATGAAATTTGATAGCATGTTTGATTTTATAAGCAAACCTTATTTTAGGTCTATCTCATAAAACTAAACCTTAAAATTTTTCTTCTAAGCATTTCTTTTTGTTTCACTTGAGTTATATTCACCAATGTACAATTTTTTTTTTATGTTAAGATATGATTTTTTGTTGCCAATTTCAAAATGAAAATTAAGTTAATTTTTTTTATTCACGGTTTCACATTTTGTCTTCAGCAAGAGGCTGGGATATGGATGAGAGAGTGCGTGATCAGCAATTGGACCATCAAAAAGATTTTCGTCGTGATAACAGTGATAATCCATACAGAGTGTCCCAAGGTCGGGATATAGAAACATATGACTATTCCAATCGTAGCGGTCAAGAACGAAATAAAAGGATAGAGTATGAGGACATGTATGCATCTAGTCCATCTAACAGACGTCATCTTGACTCAGCTCGCAGAAGTGGTGAGGACTTACCTCGTGGCGGTGGTCTGGATTTTGAAGACTTCAAAGGGGACAGAAGAGTACACCCGGATGATCCTTATGAAAGAAACCGTACTGGGCTGTATAGCAGAGAATTGGATGATCAAACAAAAAGAGATTTGGATGTCAATGATAGAAACGTTGAAGATAGATATGGAAGGGATCGTGATAACAGATATAGTAGGAATCGTGACAACAGATATAGCAGAGATAGAGATGATAGGTTTGACAGAGACTCTGACAAAGAGAGGGATACTAGGTATAGCAAAGACCGTGGTGCCCTTTTTGATCATGATGGAGATGTTTCATACAGTAGAGAGAGGCAAAAGGAGGATCCATACAAAGAAAGAGACAGGCTATACAGTAGGGAAACAAGAAGGGAAGAATCCCCCAGACGGAGGATATCTGATTTAGATGATCGACATGGTAGTAGAAGAGATAGCCCATATAGAAAGGAGGATTTTCCTCAAGGCAGGGATTATTTGAGGCGAGAAGATAACGCAGGCAATAGCCAAACATATGGCCGAGGTGAATCGCCTTACAAGCGTAGACCTGAAAAGGATGACCCTTACTCATCTCTTGGCCATGAGAGCTTGAGGAATAGGGATGCTCAGAGTGGTATGAGCAGGTGGGCTGATAAAGATCGATATGGCATGGGATCTTCTCCAAGGGATCAAAGATATGGTGCTGTGTCAGGTGCTAGAGATATGTATGGAGAAGGGTAAGATTCTTAGTCGTTGGTTCTTTGTTTCCGTAATTTATTTTAAGTGCTCAATTGAACGCTTATTTTTTTAATTGTTTAAAAATGTTAACAAACTAAATTTGCATTTTTATAAACATATGAAAGTGTGAAAACCATTTATTTATTATGTTAAGTACAAGATACTGTTCCTATGAGTTTGTAGTTGAAACACTTGATAGTATAAAGAATACTGTTAATATTCATTCAATTAATTTTCCTATTTTCCAGTTCGTTGTCATCGCCTTCCAGAAACAGCCCTGTGGTGAGGGGACCAGCTCCTCCTGCCCCATTACCTGTTGCTGAAGTTAAAAAGGTTTGACTTGCGTTAAAAAAAAGTATTAGCTCAACCAGTTCTTTATAATTAACATTATAACGTAAGGTTGTTTTTTTTTTTTTAACGTAGAGCAGGAACTTACTTTACTTTTTGTTGGCAAGCTTTTGCAAACCTGCTTAGGATTTGTTTTCAAATCTTTGGTTTCTATTGCTCTGGCAAATTTCTCATGTGATTTCTGTTATAGTCTTTCGCACCCTTTCCTCCCAATCAGTGCACATTATAAATTTTATTTGAGTTATAGTTTGGCTGCAATATCAGGAAGTGTTTGGTCTATATTCGTCCTCTTTAAATGATTAGGGTATCAAATTCTGAGCTTAGTAATGTAAAGGGAGGTTTTTCTTGGAAATTTTGGTTGGCCATAAGATGTGCAGATAGTTTGTATAGGTAGCATACAGCATGTCACCACAAATTTTCTAATTAGACATTGTTCAGTATCAATTTGCAACTTAGGTACAGCTTTTGTACTTTTGTATTCTTTACTGATTTTTCTCCTTGGTCATGTGCTGCTATTGCTTTCTTTACTCTGTCTTCTTGTCATATCATTTTTAGTTTCTCTGTCTCTTTCAGTACGGTTCGCAACTGTTTCAATTTTCTTGATGTCACCATTTTTCAATTCAAAGGCATTAATATTTTAAACGTGAACTTTTCATTTTTTGCCTTTCAATGCTTGTGTGACAGTATGTTAGTTAGATGAACAGATATTTAATTTTATGGTGATTAAAGATAGATACAAAAAGAGAAAGAGATTGGCTTTGAAAGAATTTTTTAAGAGAATATGTGTGTGTTTTTCCAAAGCAATGACTTATTTTACCTATTTTTCTTACAGGTTGAAGATTTGCTGTGTTCACCTGGTAGACAGAGCAGACCACCCCAACTGGTAGTCATTATCCGGGGCTTACCAGGAAGTGGGAAGACATACGTTAGCAAGCTGCTCAGGGTAGGTTGGTTGGGCATTGGGCAGAAAATCTTGAAAAACAAATTTATGAAGATGTAGAAAAAGAGAAGAGCTTATCTATTTTCAAGATCTTTTTTTAAAAACAGATCTTCTTTACAACACTATATTTTCATAGCAATGCAGATCAAACTTAAATTGTATTGATTAGTGCTTCCGTGTGCTTATGTCAAAATTATAATGAACGTTTTTATGTAAAACGTGTAAATTTTAGCTCCTTTAAAAATATTTTTTGCTGGTTGTAAAGGCACACAAACATAATTCTTTTTTTTTTAGATACAAAATAAATTTCTTGTTTATTTCTCACTGTGCATTTCATGTGCAAGAATGTCAGAACTGATAAAAAAATATGCTTAAAGAACTGTTCTGCTATAGTTGGTGTGTCACATTAATTGGTATGTGTTGTTTTTTTACTATTCCTATAAAATAAAATAGTTGGTTTGTCACATTTCCTAGAAAAAAAGAAAAAAAAGTTTTTATAATTTAAAGCTCTCAAGAACAAAGGATAATAGAGCTGGAACAGGTTTTTTAAGTTGTATTATCACTTTGCCGAGCTATAACCATCCTTTTTTGACTATTCATTGATATACAGTCAAACCTGCCTGAGACGACCACTAAAGATCAATGACAATTGTGGTTGTCATGGACAGGTGGTCCTCTTGGGCAGCATACTTATGGAAAACTGTAACAATACAGTTTATTTCAATTCTCTTGTAATGTAGCAAACACAGGGTTCCCGCGCGGTCCTGGAATTCCAGGAATCCTGGAAAATTACTTGAATTTTGGTTTCCCCGAAAAAGTCCTGGAAAAGTGCTTGAATTTTGTATTCGGTCCTGGAAAAGTCCTTGAATTTATTGACGGACTGAACTGAAAAATATTTATTTGGTCAACTATTGAACTACGATACCAGTTCTTTCTTCCTTCTTTTATGTGTATCAGTCTCTGCAAGTATGCCTAATATTCGCTGTGTATCAGTAAAATCGAACGCAGCACTGTAATGAGCAAAGTGCCTTGCGGTCATCAGGTCAATGCCCTATCTTAATACCGCTCCCATCATTTTCCAGGAAAAATATTTTCAGTGCTCCTTGAAACTGAAACTGAAACTCATGAATCTTTCTAGTCTCAACCTCTCAGGATGACAGCTGTCTTCTCTTTCCCTGTCGGGCCTCTGTTTCCATGTTCAAACATCATCACTTGCTCTTTCTCTCTGTCTCTCTGTCTCCCTCTCTCTCTCTCTCTCTCTCTCTCTCTCTCTCTCTCTCTCTCTCACACACACACTGCCTTTGAATTTAAGGAATACTCCCGCTCCTCTTTCTTCTTCGCATCTGTGGGAATCTACCCTTTCTATTTTTCTTCATTA
>BMAT01009554.1:786338-798321 GCA_019649035.1 Elysia marginata | reverse complement strand
CATTTTAAGGTTCTTGTTTTATCAATAGGACAATTTGTTTTCAAAGAGGAGGAATATATTAATAGGTTTTTTTTTCAAATATGTGTATGTCATTTGGCCCTTCAAGTTCATGATTATATTCTTATTAATTCTAAAAAAGAAAGATAGTTATGTCTTATCAGGGTCAATAGATGCTTTTTTGCTTGTTCCCCTTTCTCCCTGAACTTGAAGATTATTCACGAAAATTCTTAAATGTGTTTTATAGGGTGAATGCCAACAAACTACCAAACACTCTTTTCAGACAGAATACTTGAGTTGCACTGTTTTGTGCTGAACGGAAATTAAGAAAATAGTTGTTGTTTTTTTTTAATAAGTAAAGTGTTCTTCAGTAGAGAAGATTGATTGCTTTCATTTTTGTTGTCTACTATTCAGTTAAAGAGCTCAATGCAACTTATAAGCTTGTGACAAAATGTTGTGTGATATAAAAGGGTCTGATGTCAGTTCAGACTTTGGGGCAGAATAACTGAGATTAAAGTATAAAACTCATTTTGTCATGAGTGGTGCAGACATGAAAAAATTGCATTCTTTTAGTTGCACGTGATTCTGAAATAAATTTCAAGAGATGGAAATTTTGTTCTGATGATTGATGGTGCAAGCAGACCTGCTATTCATACAGATTATATCAGTATTTTACTGATTTTTTGGCCAAAATATTAGAAAATACTGATTTTCTGATTTTAATTTCAAAATACTGTTATTTTTACAACTACCACCCAATGAGCAAAATTTATTTCCCAATTTTTGTAATGTAATAATCATAAAATTGCGTTATTAGTACAGGCATGTCATATAACATAGATCGTGGTAGTGCAAGTTTTGAACTGCTATATATTTTGCATTTATTTTTTAAAACAATTGAAATTACGATACCCACATTAAAATTGAAGTGCTAGTGTTTTTGCTATAAAAAGGTGCCATAATTTGTAGTACTGGTGCACGGTCATACAGATTTTTAACCTTAAATACTTAGAATTGTTTTAGCTCAATCATACTGATTTTCCATTTTAATGGGTGGCAGGTCTGTGCAAGGCATGAAAGTCACAATAGGCTTTGATTTTGAAACTAATACAGTGCTTTTTGCTCTTTGTATTAAATTGAAAATGAGAAATTTGAACATGTAATATAACTTGTTGAGAAAGTAAAACATTTCTGCACCAACAATTATCTTTTATGCAAAACAACTTTTTGTCACAGCCTAACATACATTTTTTTATATGCTGTAATAAAATGCCCTTTTTTCTCTAGTTTTTCCTACTCTGCACTTTTACCGTATCCTGAAGCAAATCTGAAAAAATGTGATATTGTCCTGCAAAATCTGAAAAAAAATGTGACATTGATCCTAACGTATGTGAGGACATTGCAAAAGATGAAACCAAATGGCACAAAATTAGCGTTGAGTAGCATAATCATGATTCTGTCGAGAGTGAGAGGTTTACAAAATACCAAGAAACATACAAAAGGAGACACAATGAATCTGAAGCATCAGCATTCCGATGTGCTAATTGCATGAAATTCTGCAGATCAAATGCTGGATTTGTGGCTCACCAGAGGGGGTGCTCAAAAAGTTATAGCCCAGACCCACCGGCTTCTGAATCTCTCACAGTTTATAAATCCCTACTGCCCAAAAACTTTTCAGGCTCAACATAACCTCTACGTTCACTTAAAAACTCACCATAGGAACCATGTTTCTTGGTTTGACTAAAATATGGTATTACATAGCCTATTGCACTAGATCCTTGCATAGTCATCATTGACATCAAGGGATCTTTACTTGTTACTAATACATTAAGCCTAATTAACCTACTGCGACCCAGTGCGACTGAAAAAAAAATGGTACTTTTGCCCTAATTTGGGCTGTTGTGACCAAGACATCACTGGAAACATCCCCATAGCCAAGGCAGCAGAATAAGTTTACTGTTGGGACTGTGCTTAAGGTAAAAACTAAAATCTATCTTTGTTTCACAGACCACTGATTGTGGACTGGACTTAAAGAACATACATGAACACGCACAACAAAGAAACGAGTAACAGCTGGTCAAAATTTAACCATTTAATAACATAACAGTTTTCACTTAATTCATTTTACAAATAAAATATATGTACATAAATACAAGTATAACATTTACTTTCTCAGCCACTAAGGCTACGAATTAATCAAAAAGATAGCCACCAAGGCTAGAAGGCACACAAATGGAAACGTGCGTAAATATGACTCTGAAGTTGTATGTATTCCGAAGTGCCACTAAGGCTTGAAATCAATCTTAGTCCTTCACACCACACAGGTATGATTATCCTTACTTAGGGCAATAAATAATGATACAATTTGTTATGTATGACACGACAGATCCTTGTCGTACTGAGGCGGAGTCAACTTCTGCCGTACTTGGCCTAGCCCCGAACCCTGAAACAAAGAAAAGTTACATTACAACCCTACTACAACTACAAAGAGGAAACTACTACTATGCGGCGTACAACGACCCGACACCGACAGATACAATACTTACAGCACAAAGCTGGTTTCAAAACTCTGATAACTTCCTCAGGACCGACACAAGACTTAGTTACAGACTGACGGTAAGAGCGGGCATTAACATTGACTCCGGGTCCTGGACAAACTAGAGGCTGTTCCTCGTCCAGTATATAAGGCATTCCTGGAACACAACTCATTAAAACTGACTATCCCTAAAACCAACAATGAACAAGACAAGACAATGACGCCTTCTTAAATATTTATCTAACGATCAACAACTAATACCAACTAGAACAAATTTAATCCAATGGTTTCCTATCAAGAGGGTGAAAATCAACAAACAACTCAAACTGTTTACAAATAACTAATCGAGAACAATCTAGAAACTTCCCTGAACTAATTCAGATCAACCCCTGACACTTTGCTTATGAATATAGTGTAAATTGTTGTAAATTGAACAGGAGTTCTTTAGGGTAAATAGGGTTAACACACTCTCTGCTTGAGGTTTCAGATCTGGCCAATTAAGGAATACTGGCCTTTTGCCTCCTTCTATAAGTAATCAGTGTGTCTCAATTTTTTTTAATTAAAATTTTTCCCTGTATTTATAAAAGTAGAATAGACGATGTTCCTAAAAAAGGTTGGCAAGATTTATGCCCCTTGTTTTAATACCAAAACTAGGGACCCCATATAGGTAAATTAGAATTGATTGGGCGTTTTTCTTGTACAAAACGTTTAAATAAAAAATAATGTGAGGAAGACTCTAAGACTACATTTTTGTCAAGCGCCAGAATCTACTGGCTAGAAAAGCCAACTTGATGTGAATAGGTAAAATAATTCATCATTCTAGGGTCATGAATCAAAATCTGATAATTTTATGGTTGAATACTTGAATCTTTTTCAAGAATTGAATTTTCTTTATGTACTCATTTTATTTTTAAAGCCTAGACCTAAAAAATAAAACTGGTGCAGGCTCATGGAACGACTGTTAATCAAAATCTGTAAGTAAGTCGCTATCATCATAAGCTATAGTTTCATCTGCATCAATATCAGATTCATCTCTATCAAATCCTGCATTTATAAAAGGATCTATAGACTCAAAATCGTTTTCTTTGCCTAGCCATGTCTAGGTATCGATCTCAAGCTGAAACTGAAACTAGACCTAGATCCAGTTGAGGTGCTGTGACAAAATCCGTTCTTAACTTTTACATTCAGCCAAGGGAATCAACTCTAATAACAATTAATATGAACAGAAAGGTTGGCTGCTAGCTGTTGAAGAATGCCAGGTCGGACAGTTCGTTGGTTCTAAGTAACTAAAAATAGAGAAGTTCCAACCTTATCATTTTCGGTGTGTCAGTCCCCAGTCTATGGCCCTCACTCAAAGTTGTTTGGTGATGGCATTGAGTGGTGTAAATAATAAATACTAAAATTATATGCATGATTTTTGTGAGATGTATTGTACTTCCGATTTAAAAAAAAATGCAAAATCTAATTATTAAATGAAGGAGACTTTACAGCCACGATTTAATCTATTCATGAGAAAATATAATTTTTTTTGTCATATAATTAAAACATGAACACATCTTAGAACTCAAACGTAATATAATAATTATTAAAGAAACACACATAAACAGTAGATTCAACTCATTTGAATAGTATATTGGTCTGCAAGTAAAACAGACCATACATTATTGAACAAATTTACCCTGTTTCTCCAAACACAGTCCAATAAGTCTTTCCAAAAGAGATGAATAGATCTGTTAAACAAACTGCAAATGTACTGTTTTAAATGTACCAAGAAGATTTTGAAATAATCAGAACAAAAAAGAACTTGGGTTTTTTATCCCAAACTAAGTATCTTAAGTTACTGTTAAGCATGAATTTTTTTTTTCTATAAAATCAAGATTTGGGGTTTTCATGTTGTCTGTTCCTGTGTCGATGCTTTTATCATAAATACAATCGAGAGAAACCGGTGGCCAAGGAAATGTTTTCTCTAGTAACAAAGCCTATTGACATCCAAAATATATTTCACTAGTGCTTTTGTCATAGTTTTGTTGTGTGTGAGTTCACCTGATCCGTTTTTTTTATCATGAAAGGTAAAAAAAAAACAACTTTTTTTGCATGCCTTTATCATATAAAATACAGTCAACTGTGCGTCTTTCACCAAGGGACCGAACCAGTAAAATCGACTTATTGAAATATTGAGTTCTATGTAAATTCTTATGTATAATTGTCCCCATGAAACACAACAAAATAAAAAATCAAGTTAACAGAAAGTTGTAGCAACTTTGACTAAAGCAGAGTTGATTGTAATCAGTTATAGGCAAATGGGTGATAGAAAATACAATAAACATTTGAAAAATAGGAAGGTAAGAAGATCTTTAGTGGGCACCCTACATGTACAAATCTGTGAAGCAAAAAATGTTTAAAAATGTATCCAGTTTGGTTTTCTTAGGATTATTAGTTCAGCTTTAAAGGAATTAAAGTACTGGGTGTGAAAAATTTACATTTATCTTACTTAGCAATTCATGTATTTACAATTTATTTTTTTTTTTTTTAAATGTTACGTTGCAATTTTATATAATGATATCACTGGTTTTTCAGGTCCCACACATAAGATTCATTACGTCAGCCATTGGCTTTTCTTTTAATTTAATTTTTTTTTTGTTTCCTGAAACAGGCAACGGTACAGGATGAATGTTAGTCTTTGTTAAGGGTACCGATGTTCAACAGCATTTCATTTTTTATTACTTTTTAAATAGGAACAGCTTGCTCAGTCTCCAAGCTATGTTCTCTCAAACAATGACTTAATGAAATAAGCATTTTAATTACGGTACTTTCACATTGTTTTCCCTTTATTCAATTAATAAAATAAGTAATTTGTAAACCTGAAGTTGCAATTGGTTTGAAAAAAGTTTCTATTATCTTTAGGTCTGATTTCAAGAAATTTTGTTCCGAATCCAATTAATACTTTACATTTTTACTTTATTTCTTGTTTCAGATTTTTGAACCAGGAATGCCTTGAAAATTCCTTTTTGACCAGTTTAATTTCCCTTTTGCTATTCTCCTAGGCTTCATACATTGCAGGATAAATATTAATGAATTTTTTGCCTTTTTGTCAGATTCAGCGTGCTGGTTCAGCAAAAGTTTGCAGTGTTTGAAATGGTTTCCCATGTATGTAAATAAAATGGTGGAAAAGATGTAACCTTATTTCTCGGGCCAATCTTTTTGTTTTCAGAATTTACTTACGATGAAATGGCTTGTCCTTAAAAAAAAAATAATTTGATATGCCTTGCTAATTGTTGATGAAATTACAAGCTATTTAATTGAGGAAAGTTTTAAATTGCAGGTTTCTTCATTCAAAATTTGAATACTCTCTTGGTAAGCAAGGATGCCTTCAAACTGACCTCAAATCTTTACAACAGCATTGATCTTTTCAGGCCAAACTAATGCTTTCTTGTTTTGTATATTGAGCAGAATTTTCTGGATTTTCCATTTTTGTGAAAGGACACTCCCAGAATATTACTTTTTTTGTGTTTATGTTATGTCCATTCTTTTGAGCTGAATGGCAATTGTTTACCCTGCCTGGTTGTATCGCAACTATCGCTGTTTCTGCATGTCTTGCTCCTGCCAAAGTATTTTGTGATGTTGAGTGGACATGCACAATTTGCAACTAATGTTGGGAGGGTTTCGTTTTCTTTGATGTGTCTAACAGATTTATAAAAAGTCCAAGTGGGAGCTTGATTCATCTGAGAAAACTTTAGGTGAGTAAGAGTTAAGATAATAAATATTTAAATTTATTAAACTTTAAAGGAGATATAATGGGATGTTACATGTCATCGATTTCAAAATGTTGCTGTTTTTTGGGTTGTTTATTTTTTTTTTTCACTTTTGGGACTTGCTGTAGTGAGTCATTTATCAAATCAATAGCAAATTTAGACTAGGGAATTTTGGACTGCTCAAAAACTTCAAATTTTTCTTCTCGTTTAACTTTTAAGCTTCAAATCTTTTTCTTTGTAGCAAGTGGAAATGAGTCAAATCTTGCAATTTTTATTCTATAAAGCCTTAATATTTCTAACAATGCATTTTTCTGAGCCTCCAAACATTTAAAAGTGAACGGAATTATCAAAACTTTGTGAGAAGGTTCCAATATGAAATGAAAAGAAAAAAGGAATAGGCCTACATCTACTTTGAAAATGCGTTTTCTCAAATTGAAGTTTCCAACATCCAATTCGTTTGCACTTTGTTTTTGTAGACTAATCCTATACTTAATGGAAAATTCTTCGATTTTAATCATGTTTGAAACATCATTTTTGCTCCCCTCTTTACAGACAAGCTTGACGGTATTCCTATAAGCAAGAAACACATAGCAGAGCACCAAAGTCTCAAAGATTATTTACAACTTGATCAGCCAGATCAGATGGATGAGGACTATTTCTCTAGAGAATCTCTACCAGGGAAGAAAAGGGTAAACAGCATATTATATAAGTCATGTACAAGGCAGTATGCATTATTTAGCTTTCCTTGTAAAGGGTTGATTTGATGATTTTATTTTGCAGTAACAATCATTTTCAATAAGTGTGCCACTAACTCCCCCCCCCCGCAAAAAAAATTCGAAATAGTCTAAATGGGATAAGCTATTGAGCTACCAATTTGACTGTTCCAATATGGATCATCTGTTGAAGTTTGATTATTTCACAGCCATAGTTGGTTTTTTATTTAAAAATGAAAATATGAAATCACTTTAAATGCACATTTAGATGATCTAGATTTGAAGGCTTTTGGCTCAGGCTGAGATCAAACAAAAAATGTCATCTAAACTAAACTGTGCTTGTTGATCTAAAAGTAGATGTAAAAACTGGACATTGGAAATAGTTGCTCTGAACAGATTCAAACTGATGAAAGTTTTAATGAAACCAGTTCTCTGTTGTGCCCATACTTGTTCACCTTGTTTTCAGGCCTTTCCTTGAAAAGTTTAAGTTCATGACTGTTAAATTTTGGACAATTTTTTTTAATTGTGATGTTTAATTATAATATATATATATATATATGTTGTCAGAGTAGCTTTAGATTTTGTTGGGTTTTTAAAATTGAGATGAAGTACTAGTTGAGAAGGGTGTGCTATAAGAACTGTTAGTTTCTTTTTTTGCTCATGCTGTTGAATTATAATTTTTAGCAACATCCATAACAAGATCTTTGTTTATGTCAAATCAAGTTTTAGCTCCGCTAATAAAGTTAGATGTTTAAACATCTTGCAGTAGAAATTTTTGTCAAGGCCAATTTATTTTTTTGCTTCAGTTTTTAAAGGTTCAGTTACTTTTCTTAGATCAGAACATTAGATGGTAAATATTTTGCTTTACTTGCTGCATGGTGATTGGAATTTTTGTTTATTTCCCCAGGTGAGATGGGCTGATCTTGAAGAAAAAAAGACACAGAACAGACGCCGTGACTTGGGCTTTATTGTAGGACAAACACAGAGAGACTGGGAGCGCATTACAGATGATGATTTTGCTACAAAAGCTCTCAACCAAACCAAATACTTTTACAAAAATTGATTTCCTCATGTACAATGCATTGTTGGTGTTTTAAATGTTGCACATGATCTTGTTTTTACCCTTTCATAAATTCATATTTTTTTAAATACGCAGTTCATGTTTTATTTTCACCCGTTTTCCACAAGTACTTTTGTTTGCTGTCAGCAGTCATATCTATTTTTTTAAGGGAATTTTTAATACATTAGTGCCTAATGTTCAATAAAAAACAAAGAATGAAAGATGTAGTCTCAATTGGTTTACGCTTTGTGGCATATTAGGGTCAGCATCAAGCTGTCTTGTGTCATCACTTATGGAAAAGCATTCACTTTCAGTGTTTGACTTTGATCAGCTTTACACTTCCCAAGCCTCGAAAGCAAACTTCGAGAGAGATTCTCTTTCACTTTAGTAGTGTAACTGCTATGTATTTGTTTTTCAACATCTCAGTATTGACTTTGTTTTCAATGAGGTCTAATTTTTATTTTCGTTTGGCCACGTTTTTCAATACTTTTTTGTTGTATATAATATACAATACTAGGGGAGGGGGGTGCAAAATGTTTATTTCCATGTAAGTTGTGGTTTCATGTTTCTGTAATGCTTTGTTTTGTTAGTTTTTTTTTTTAATAAGGAAAAAGTAAATAAAGTGTTTGCTGTTGTCCCAAATTTTCTTTTGGTTTGCATCTATTGATGTTTGTGGCTTTTAATTTTTATGGTGTCCTTGTAAACAGATGCCTTTTGTTGTTGTTTTTTTTTTATACAGTGGAATCCGCAAGAAGTCAACACCTTGCAACTGTCCCGTTCTTTTTCCTTCTTTATTTAATTAACTTTATTTCGCATCAAATCAACTTCTTCGGGCTTATTTTTGCTTAAAGTCAACACCTTGTAGCCAGATGGAAAGAGATGGAGAGACCCCAGATGGGTCGTGGGAGATGCAAAGAGAATTGCGGAGGTGGATAGGTGGGCTATATTTGTTTCCATTCATGATCCAAGACACTGCGTGCAGCACATGCTCGTCTGCGTGGGCCCACTGGTCTGGTGAGGGCTAGTGCGGCTGGACAGAGGACAGTGACTAGGCCCCGAAAGCTGATTGGAGTAGTTATTTGATGATTCTCCCATCCTTCCCTGCTTCGCCACACCAGTCCAACAAATTTAAAGTTGTACTTACACAGTGTTTCTGTGCACACATCAGGCTAGCCTTCATCATTACCGTCCTAGTGATCACACAGCACTCATTGAACTTATCTAGCTCTTACAGATTACACTATATTAATATACCCCTTCCCCCCAGAAGTGGATAAAGTCAACATTTTGTTTTCGGTCCTAGGTTCTGACTTTATCTGGATTCTATTGTACTTGTAGTTAAGTCACGAAGTATTTCAACCAAAAATTCCTTGTTGCTTTTCAGTTTTAGTCAATTGGTAATGATATAGAAGCACATCAAGTAAGAGGAACTAGAACTAAGCCTCATTCTGTGCAGCAACACAGTCTTAATCTTATAGAGTTGGATTTTCAATCGGCGCTTCATATCCTCTCAAACTTACAAGTACAAGTGCCAATTATGCAACCCACAAACAAGTAGAAAAAGTTGCCGCCCAGTCATTTCTGTCTATAGATTGAAAACGGCATGGTGCTTGGTTGACAAGGCTGATCGCTCCTGGGTGTAGATAACTGTAGGAGATTAAAAGTTACAGTATAAAACATCCTATAATATTAACAACTGATCATACTCTTAATAGTCTTATCTGATTGGGCACATTATTCAGAGCATCAAAGTTTAAATTAAGATTAAGTAAGCCTTCTACTACTGCTACTTATCTTCTGTAAGAAAAAATAAACAAAAATGAAATTAGGATGCATAGACTCAAAGTTTGAAACAAGTTGGTCTGTTAAAACTCATGGTGAGCTTTTCTGCAAAGAGTAAGTAAACAAACTGCACATGGTTTTTAAAACACAGCGCAATGTAGAATCTAATTCTATTTAGATAGAAATAGAAAAGAAAAGACAAACCCCATCGATAGCTTTTTGCTAATTTTTGCAATGTGTTTAAAATGTTTAAAAAAATTAGTCATCTCCTTAGCTAGTATACAGTAAATGCATAATTACACGAACTGTGTGTAAACCCATGTTCCGCCTATAATGAAGTGAAATTCCCCAAAATCGTGCTTATCACAAAATGAAGAGTTTGTGCGTGTATTGCTTATATGAAAGACTTTGGTTTAGAAGAGATGAGAGCAGACGTTGCACATGTCGTTTATGTAGCCTACATTCCAATACATCTAATGTATGTTAGTTTTACTTTTATGTAGGCTACATATGTTCGGTTGAATTCGTAAATCCTTAATCTTTGGTGTTACATGTATTACCAAGCATGATTAGAATTAGAAAATGACGAAGTGAATGGATTGAATTCGGACTACCTCTAGACTATGTACTATTTCTACATGTGACTTTTTTCCAGCGTTTTTTTTTTTACAAGGAAAAGCTCCTAAGCTTAGGCAAACAACTGGTACGTGCGCGCATTCCATAATTACCGACACTTCGATATTGCTTGAGTTTATTTCAATAAGATAGATCATTAGATGGTTCACCCCTTTTTCATTTCCGAGGTGTTGAAAAACTTCTATTTCGACATACCGGTGACCGGTGTTGTAATATACGGTAGGCACTACAATATCAAGTTACTTTGAGGATGTATTGCAAATTTTGTCGCAGAAACAGGATTTTCATCCCTCAGCAAAACAATTTTTTCATGAGCTTCGCAAAGGTCGATAACCGTCTGAGTCTTCGAAATCCACCACCTTTGCATGGATTTTTGTCCCATCGCTTCAGCATTGCTATGCATGGAGGGAGTTGTAATACGTTTTTCAAAGAAGCCGAGATTTCATCGTAACTAAATCGTACCTGTACTGTTGTAAAGCCTATACATGCACAATGTACTTAAACTCAAAGTACACATGCAATTATAGTGCTTGTAGGCCAAATAAAAAATTCATTTGAACTTAATAATAATACGCCTATGTTTGCAGATTATTAATCAATGCAAGGTACAGTGCTGAAGTTGCAACCTGAAAAAAAAAAGTATTTATCGCACTTACGCATAAGCACACTCACCACACATAGTGAAGTTTGGCGAGATTTCTCGCTTTTGCTCATAATGCCAGACTTGACAGCCTAATTTATAAATAAAGATATTGTTGGCACCGATGTTTTAGATCTAGACATAGTTTAGATTTGTGTGTCACTGCTGTCAAGAGAAGAAGATAGACACAGGTTAGCCAGCACTGTTGATATTTTTATTTCCACTTTCTAAACTGGAGATTAGTGGAGTACGGTAAAGAAAAGGGGGTGATAATACAGGCCTTGTCTGAGGTAGAGCGAAATAAAATTAAAAAAAAAATATTCCAAATTTTATAAAAAAAATGAATCTTATCGATTGGGTTCAACGAAATACAAAATACGCATTTATTACACGTTATTTATTAAAGGTCTCTAAATATATTACACTCCACTTAATCCGACATCTCATAAATTGACATTTCTCTTAATTCGACTTACTTTAACTCTCTAGTAATATGTTGCCAATAGTAATAATGTATATTTTGCTGAAATGGACTCGCTGCCGGTTTATTTCTTTTGATTCGACATACATGTGTATATGTAATGTACACCCCTCATCTGTGAGATCAAGCTGGGCCATAATTTCTGTTCTGTCTGGTCCCAGGGCACGGATAGGCTCTTCAGCACATACGTTTTCATCCGCCGTTGACTGGCCGTGAGCAGTTTCTGTCTAATAAGTTACTTCCCCTTAGACTATAGACAGTATGAATGAATACTGACTTAAGAAAATGAGGCAAATAAAGAGCCCCTGTCTTTAGTATAGTTCAACATGAATGCCTTTGGCCCTTGAGTATCGAATCATCAGGTATGCGCTGTACATATATATATA
>BMAT01009554.1:765640-778629 GCA_019649035.1 Elysia marginata | reverse complement strand
CCCCCCCCCCCCAAATCCCTCTCCTCAATGATTGATTGGTCCATCGTCAATCATCAATGGGAATCCACATAGCGTCTAATGCGAGCACGGGTTTACAGTATACAGACTGTACTGAGCTATCATCATGACTATGGGTCATTTCAGCAGCAGAAGCAAAAGAGACGATGTATACCTACTGAGATCAAGGTCCGCGTGGCTTATTGCACTTATCTCGTTCTCTGTAGTCTCATCTGCGAGCTGGATCTAGTGCTAACGGTTGTTTCCTAATCATAATCAATCATTGCATGGGCCTTAGTATCGTTACCTGATACCGATAGGACTACATCTGCACGCATCCGTCGCTTATAGTTATACTGATAAAAAAGTTTGATGTCACATGATAGACGTGAGAAATTATTTCAAGCACAGCAATCTGCAGAGGGAATGAGCGAAAAAGTTGAAGACAGAGGCAAAGAGAGAGAAAGATCATGAAAATACTGTTAAAGTTTTAACTTGAAAATTCGTTTAGTGCAAAAACGTAATGTGAAAGGAGTTTCAATGAACCCCAAACATTGAAGCTCGCCATCCTTTGTTTCAGGTGCACAAGCTTAAGCTTCTTCCTTTCTCCTGCGTGAACTGGTGCTCGTCACTTGTTTATAGACCGTCCGTTTTTATTTCACCCTAAAGTTAATCGTCAAAAATTTTTTTAATGAGATTGCACTTCATCGGCTCTTCAACCTCGTTCACTTTCAGAAGCTTCCTATCTGAAGTCCCCTCACCTTGTCAATTGTGAGATTTACATCTTCTTTTAGACAGTTTTTTTAATTACTTTTGATGGATGGCAGCCACTTGGTTTAAAGACTCCAAGGCAGCGTTTGCAGATTGATTAGAAAAAAAAAAAGGCATAAGAAGAATTACAGGCCTACATGTAGAGCCATTTTTTTGTACTCAATGCACTTTTAAAAAAAAATTCAATTTTCAATGCCAGGTGTCATATCTTTTATTTAATATCATAAAACAAAAACAAATTACTTGAGGAGAGCCGATCTACCTTCTTTTTCTTCATAATCTATGCCTCATCTTTTTCTGTGATACTAGGATTAGTAACGAATATCTCTTATGCGCCGAAAATAGTTTTTTTTTTTACATGTACAAATAATGTGTGAATGTGCTAAACATAGGCTGCTTGATTGAACAAGCAGTGCCTTTGAAACTTTGAGGCGGATAAGGGTTGTTCTAGGAACACAGTTTTTAATTCGTATTGGCTTTGGCTGTTTTGTTGTTTTCCTTTAGCTTTTTATTATAACTTAGTGGTCCATCGTCAGTACCGGTAGGTTACTTAGATCAAAATTATCATCTGCTCGTTTGTTAGTGTTATTTGTTTCGGGGGAACAAAGCTAATCTCTTCAGAGCTACATCTTACTGTGGTACCACAGAGTGCATTGAGGGTACCCGTTTATAACACAGATATAGTTTAAACTTGCAGTGCCGTTACAAACACCGCCCACCTTTTAGTCTCCTGTGCCACAAGCACCGCCCACTAATCAATCTCTTATAGCACCGTCGCCTTGCTTTGTAATTCTTTTGATCAGGTTGCAGACCGTCCAATGAAGATTGGAGATGATAAATGGCCGGAAGGTGCTTCGCTGGCCGTTTTCTAATAAGGGCATCGGGGATGTAAAAGCCCTTGATGCGCAGTCGTGATTGCATAATGAAAATGATAGTAAATTCAGTTTAGCTATCAAAACAGAAGGGGTGTGGTGTTGCAATAACCTAAACCTAAATTTATAGGACTAACTTTTGTATCATTTTTTAATCGGAGGCAATAACTATTAACAAAATATTTTTGTCTTTAATTCAAGGATAGTGTAGTTTAAGTAGCTTCAAACATCTAAAATAAAGTTGATAAACAATTAAGAAATCTGGAGCCATTTCTGCTTGTCTGTAATTTTTTAGTGCACATTTCACGCTGCTCTCAAAGATAAAGAGCAACACATTTTGTAGACCTTACGCGGAACTAAACAAGAGCTTTTGTGAGGTGACAGCTCACTGTGAACTTCTCAGTCAAAGAAACGGCAGTATATTTGAACCGAGAGGCCTCTCACTGACACCGATGTAAATAAAGTTTTTGAGAAGCGGCCTCTCATGAGTGAGTGAAATTCTTTGAAATACTGCCTAATATAAAAAAATATAGAGCTACAAAAATGCGGAAGCTCTATTAACTTTATTTGCATACGCAACTCTCTACAGAATTTTGGCGGTGGTGGTGTTGATGGTGTGACACATTGTACATACAAAAAGAGGAGGCTATGGCAACAACGATGACGATTATGAAGATTATAATGCCATGGACCAGGAAAAAATAAAAATAGTTTTACAAGTATAAAAAGGCAGCACCTTGTTTTATCAAAGAAAAATGTTGCCCTGTTTTGTGTGCTGAAATATTTTGTCTTTAAAAAGTATCTATAAAATCTACAGCATTTGCTTTCATACCATATAACAAAAGTTAGAATTATGGGGAATGTTTATGCCTACAGTAAGTTTAATGCGCTAATATACAAAATCATACATGTCCGATTTTGTGTACACGTATGTGTTTGTCGTGCTACCGTCAGATCGTAGACACGCGACATTTCAATTCAAAGATGCTGTGTCTTTGATCTGTTGCGTCCGGTGGATGTCTAAATTTGCCCGGTAGGACTATGTAAATTCAATAGACCCTGTACACGATTTGGTGTATAGTACGCCTTCATCCTACTCAGTACGCTTGCTCTAGAAGTAGAACGACTAGAAAGTAGAAGTACACTAGAACTATATACCGGTAGGACATACAACCTGAATGACTTTTATGATCTTTTCACATCGTATGACCTTTACTGATCATATGACCTATATGATTCTTAAGTAAAGAGCTTGTGTATTGAATTGGATGATCTAGATATATTTAAAACGTCTTCGGAGGCGTGTTAGTGTAGCTTGCTTCGTCTAGATGTCATTCTTTCCGCTTATTCCACACTTGTACTACTACTAGCATCGCGGGAAATTTATTTTCCTAATCGTGCAGTTTGACTTTTCAGGAATAAGTGAGTTATTAGTTTATGCAAAGGCATTTTTAATTACCTGAATAAAAAATACAACATCCTTTTGCACAGTTTTACCGCTCAATAAGCTACACGCTTATGAAAATCAGTTGCTCTCTATAACAGTACATGTAACACTTTTTTTCAGACTTAGGCCCTGTGGTCTTTTTTGCATTATTATAATAAATTATTTTTTTTTTTTTTTGGGGGGTGAGGGTATATATGACATCGACATAGTATGCAGATCAGTGTTGCAAAACCCATACCATCTGCGCATTGAATATTGCAAGACACTAATGATACAAATCTAACACAAAACAAAAATTCCGGTGTTTGTCACGTGACGTGCTGACCCTATCAGAGCGCATCTGCTAATCTGCTAGCAAAAGGCTCGATGTTATGAGAGAGATGTTTCCAACCTTTGTTTCATGGAATACTTTCAGCACTCATCGAAGAAAATTCTTAAAAGAATATCATGTTTCAAAAATCTTGATTTTTTAAAAAAAAAACTGTCCCATCGTTAGTGCATGTTCTTTTCAGATACAACCCCAGTCCTAGTTGGAATGCCAAGTCTGTCGAACGAACGCGTGATACAATCTGCAAGAAAATGTGCTCCTTTTAAACCTTTTTAAATATTATGAAAATAATTCCCGTATTTTTGTTGTAGATAGGTCTTCTCTCGTAGTTTCCGTTGAGCTTATGTGACCATGATCAAATAATAATAAAAAAAAATAGCTACATCAATGGTTATGCTTATATTACTAGTATTGATAGTATCAGCAATAAAAATAATAGTAATAGTAATAAAGAAGAAGAAGAAGAAGAAGAAGGTTCAGTAGGAGGCGACACAAAGTGGAAATTATGTAGTTGGCAATTATTCAACTAGTGGGTGTGTGGGAAATTCCAGTTCGGGCTAGGCTACGCGGCAGGATAAAGTAAGTCAACTGTCAAGCCATTCATTTATGATCTGAATCAAAATCTGTGTAACCGTAATGTAAATAATCATTCTGTCCTCATCGAGGACAAGTGGTAGTGGCATGATGCTCTATGTAACCGTGTAGCCTCTCAAGCCCCTTGACCAGGGCTCAAACAATGAGTCAGGCCCACAGACACCTTATGTAGACACTACCAATGACCTTTCTCGCAGATTAATCAGATTTTGTCTCGAGAAGATCATTATGAGGATGGCATGCAATGCTGTCGCATAACGAACCAACGGTATCTTCTCATATTATAAGGATTTAAAGGAAATGAAGAAGTCACCGCCCCAGTAAAATAATACTGGAAGTGCTGACCAGTTGTTTAAAGCTCTTCGTCAAAACATATGGTGGCACTTAGGTCTAGTCTTGATTTTCCCACGATAAGGAAATGCATTATTTTGATTGATCAGTACAAAAGAAGGAAACTCCAGACAATTAAGAACCCACTAGGAGTAAGATAGAGAACAAATGAGAATTGTATTTGTCAATATTAACACGAATGGCTGATTTGGATTTTAAAAAATTAATTTATGGTTGAACATTGAGATTCAAAATACGAAAGCACGATCTGTGCAACCCATAATGAAATTATCGGAGTAAAAAACCGAAGGCTTTCATGGTTATTTACACTGCCTTGTCTGCATTGAAGTTTGTACATGTATATAAGACTAAGTAAGAGTGTGTGTACTTTCTTTTCGACGCCAGTATACAATAAAATTTTACATAATGCTGTTAGCTAGATTTTTTTCTGCGAAAACTGGAAAGAATTATTGAGCTTAAACCTTTATTAAGTATACTATCGCCTTTCAATAATGAGCCATTATTAGGTTTAAGTACAAGGCATATGCAAGCCTATCTTTTTATCTATTCAATTCAAATAACATCCGAGAATGCACAATAATAGTAGGTCCTATATACCGAAGACAGACATTATGAACATTTATATAAGCTACATGTTATTCCCATCCGCTTTCTTTACAAACCTTGATTATTTCAACGTTGTTAAATCAAGCTTATACATGTATAAATATTAAAGGTGAAAGAGAAAAAAAGACAATATCAACGTGTACAAGTTCAGACTTATGCCAGTCCGTGCTCATCTCTAAATACCTCAGATTGGGTGTTCACACCTACATTTAGGCTTATGATACTGATGTTTAAGAGTTTATTGGGGTTATTTGTCAACCATTGATTCATGGCCCTGCATGGAGCTTTTAAATTTGAGTTAACAAATCTTGAGACTCAAAAAGGACCCAACTGGGAGCCGATATCCCACACGCAGTCTCTGAGGTAGAGAAACAAGTTTGTTCGGTACCAGAAGACAGTTAACATGCCAGAAATAATTTCCGCATATTGCGCCGAAGTGGTTTGTTATTCTGTGATGATGTTGTGGCTTTGAAATTGCAATCAGCACCACCTCTGCCTCTTGTGTCGTAAGGGCATGAATCACATGTGTTTTATGATAAAAGCAAGTTAACAACTTGTTTTTTTATAAAGTTGTATACCACAAAGAAATAAACATTGCAGCGTAGAACCAAATTGTATCGAAGCATTATTAAAACAGTAGAAACGATTCAAATTATTCATATCATGTGTCTAAGACTAAGAGGGAGAGTGTGGGTCATTGAGGCAGATAAGAGAATGTAGCGATAAAAAACAAAATTACACATACCTGCGCTCAAATTGTCAAAATTTGTAAATCCGGTGGCCTCCCACCTTTTATAAGCTCACCAAACAAATGACAATACGACGATTGTAATCAGTGTACACCGGAATGACCGGATGCCCTACAGGGTTGGACTTGGCGGAGTGATTGTGGAGAAGGGCGAGAGAGGGCAATAGCATGCACAAAATTCTTTTCTGCCATGTTCGCTTGTTCATTTTCGTAAACTTGTACCGGTGTGATAAATTTTGAAATGGTAGTACTGGCGAGAGAGGGCAACAGCATGGGCCTACACAAAATTCTTTTCTACCATGTTCGCTTGTTGTTTTCGTAAGGTACCGGTTTGATAAATTTTGAAATGGCAGTGAAATTACATTAAGAACGCGTGTACAGTTGCGTGGTCCAGAAAAAAAAAATGTAAACAACTGAAGACTATCACAATCACGAATATACCGGCAATAAATTAAAACTAATATGATTGGTGAGACTTTTGGCTTGTTCACAATCAGAAAGAAATAAAAACTGCCCCCTCAAATAGAGATCGACTCTCTTCAAACTTTATTACAAACTCAAATCAGATACGAGACAGATCAATGGAGCCCTCATATTCATAATGAAATTTGTTCACTTCTAGATGCTGAGCTTGTTCACTACGAAGGCTCAGAATGTTACCGGCGGGGGACTTACCCTATCTATCAAACTATGTCAGTATGAGAGATCTTTTTTTTTTTTTTTAATGTTTCTTTTCCTATTAGCTTTGAAAATGTGATTGAAGTTTTTAAAAGTAGAAACAGATTTTCGTGTTTGTTTTAAATTCCTAGACAACATGTCATGCAACGGCAAACGCCATCAATCTAGATCGTTATTATGACCCGTGAAAAAATGTAACAATTCAATTAGGCCTATTTATAGACTACATATTTAATTATGACTGCCTGGTTTCCAATTCTATCTCTCATGATGCAGGTCTAAAAACTTTTCCGTGGGCAAATACCATACAGTTGTATGCTTGATTGAATTCATGTGAATATGAAGAACTGACGCCTATCTTTTGTTTATTTCCATCTCACCCCGCCCTGAAACTTGAGATTATCAATGTGTTTGTTTACGCATTCTTCCCTTACTAACAAGCCTTAAAGCACGCCCATCTTCGCGGAAAAGCTATGTGAAAGTGGAGGGGTTGTACTAGTAAATTTACTCTATAGGAATCTGTACTTCATGTGTGTATAGATACATAAGCCAGGTTTCAAAATCCCTTTGGGGTAATAGTACTAATACTACCTGATTTACTTGCTCATATAAATCCGTATTTAACACTATTAGTCCGAGGCCCACCAGGTAGATCCCTATCAGTAGTCGAGTAACGAGGCAATAGTTGACCCAAGGAGCTGATTATAGTCAGTAAAATATAGCCGATGTAGGGACCTTCCCGCCACCCCGGCGACCTCAGACGTCTGCTGCAGTTTGGCCACGGTCGGCTATCTAAAAAACGGTGGGGCTTGGAATGAAAAAAAAAAGTGAAGAAACCTGTAACATTAACACGCGTGCGTTTCGGCTAATTTAGCTTTCGTTCGATTGCAAGCTAGCCAGTAGGCTTACATCTAGACCTAGAAATCTTTTTTAAAATTAACACTGAGAAGTAAGATTTAAGTTTATTGTAGTTTTTGTCTTAACTTGTGGGCTTGTGTTATTTTGTTTGTTTTCTTGGTTTTTTTTTCAGTTTGTAGTGGTGCGGGGCCAGATTTCATTTTGCTAGATTTTTACATGTACATCACTACTTGTAAAATTGAACGTAGAAAACTTTATATCGTTTGAATATGGTTTAGCGGGATTGGGTTTTTGTTTTCTTTCTTCTTCCCTTGTTTAGCGTCCGTGCCTGAACTTATATGGTAAAGTGCTATCAGAACTGATTATTTTAGTTGAAACTTAGGCTTTATCAACATAATATATAATACAATTCGTTATGTTTTGTATTCAGTCAATATTTTTTTGTTTCTTTATACTTTCACTCACAGAAGCATCATGCATCATGTGCCTGTGTTTATATTATTCACATTTCTACCAAAAAGCCCCGACGTCAACTCGGAGTTTGTATACATCGTATGTCTCTTTCGATTTTCTTTCTATTCATGTAACTTTGCACTTTCTCTTTTTCAGATGATCTCCTCTAGTTTTGCAAAGAAGTATTTTCCAAATATGCATTTGATAGCAATAAATTAAAAATTTTTAGAAAAAAAAAAGAACAGCGCTACTTGTGTCACAGGTATGCATCAACATTTCACTTCAATGTGCCTATTTATCTTTCCCCAGAGAAAGAATTCTTCACTGTCATCATCAAAGAGTGGCCAAGAAGGTATTCTATGTATGGAATGTCCATCTATAGCTTCCGGTGACTCAGAAGATCAAACCAAACCAGCCAACACAGCATCATGGTCCCCTACATCTGAAACCTGCTATCAAACAGCTCAAAAGTCGCAGCTTCCAAATGGTGTCAGTGGGTGTGAGCGTCCCAAAATTGTTTTTAGCATCACAGAAACTCAGACCAAACAAAAGTTTGGGTGCTTTGCCCCTAACAAGACCAACCCTCTTCAAGCATGAAGCTGGACTTTGTTTAATTGTAAGAAATTATAAAAAATCTAAAAAAGCTCGATTTGATTATTGATAGGACTTTTTTAAAAGACTTGAATATTATTGCATAAATATGGGCACAAATCATCCATCTCTTCCTATTTTCTTATAAAACTCGTGAACAATATCAAGTTTTAAATTTTCTTGTCCTTCTGTAAACTGAGTCAATTTTTAAGCTTAAAACCTTGCGCAATGTGTTACAATTTTAGTGGCTACTCTCAATTGAATTGTAAATTTGCAAGGGAATGTACCATACAAAGAAAACTTGCATTGTGTCGAGTACCTGTTTTGTAAAGAATATTCTCCTCATATTTAAACTTCGACCTCAAGAAAACTTTTACTAATTAATATCACCACAGTCATCATCATCATCATCATCATACTCATCATCATCCCTATCATCATTGCCTCTATCACCCTGTGCCTGGGTATAGACTAGTCCATAGACCAATAACCTACCCCTTTGTCTGTCGTGGGCCAGCTTTTCTACGACCTTCCAAGTCTTTTCAAGTTCTCTTCTTGTCCCCTTTTTTACGTCGTCTACCCCTCTTCCTCTTTCCCTATGGGTTCCAATCCCAGCTTTTTCTTGACTATGCTGTTATTGTCTTTCTTTAATGTGTGTCCGATCTATTTCCATCTCAATTACCAAAACCAGCTTTACTTTGCATGCTTCAATATTATGTTTGTTGAAACTCAAAGTAAAAAATAAAGTACTGGTATTTTCTTCATTGTAAGCGTCTCTATGCTCCAATTTCTCCCACGCTTAGTTTAAGATACTCATCATTTTTGGAAAAATATTTATTCTTTCAGAATGGCAAACTTCCACAAATACATGTAACTAATAATTTAAGTTTTCTGTAAAATAAATAACAATAAACAAGGAGAATAATTTTTATCCTATTTTGATGAACGTTTTGTTTACCTAACTTGTTTTGGTATGTATGCATATCTTGATTGCTTTTAGACCGCATATTGTAGACATTGGTTGAATTTTTATATGAGCTTGTTGGCTATGATGTATTGAAATAGCTAAAAGCATAGCATACATATGCTCTATGATAAAATAGCAATCTTAATTATCTTCACAAACATGTCAACTCTTCCAATACTGAACAAAATCTTTATTGTGAAGATAACATAGTTGAAAGTGTGTACTTTTGTTCAGAATATTGCAGAATATTTAAAAAAACGTTAGGTGAACATTCTACTGAACTGACCGATGCTCAAGACCAACCACTGTTGGTAATTTGATGTTGGGCTTCATCTATTCCACTCTATCCTGACTATAAGTTATAGCATAAAACCATTTCATATTACTCTTTACTGTTAGTAAGAAAACTTTGAAGTTGTGTTGATTTTTGTTTGTTTGTTTGGTTTTTAACGTCCCAGTCAACTTTGAGGTTATCTCAGAGACGGCGCTGCGGACAATTGAAAGCATGCTGCCACACTGTGATGTAAGGAGAGCTTGCGTAAACCACACCCAGTTACATTATCCTGACACCGGGCTGACCAGACTTAACACTAAATCCATAATGCCAGACTCTAGGCAAATCAGATGCTAATAACAATTTTAAATTTCTTGGTTTGACTCAGCCGGGGATCGAACCATGCACCATCTCATCTCTGAGCGTCTTACCGCTAGGCCACAGAGCCGGTAGTTGTATTGCCATAATATTTTAGTAATTTTTTGTTATTTATTTGAAATATTTTTTATTCTGTGATATCCTGCATAATTATGGCCACTGTCAAAACTTGATTGCAATATTGGTATTCAATATGTTAACAAATGTCAACATTCTATCTTCCTCACCAGTATGTGTTCATTTATTTTCTTTTTTTTTATTTGAGTTGAGGCAGTTTTAGTGGGGGACACGAATTACCCAAAAATGTAAAAAACAAAAGTTTGTGAAAGTAGTCTTTGAATATATGCACACATACCTTTTAGCTTTCTTCATTCATAGTAAGGAAAAAATCGATTTGCAGGCACACGAGAAAGCATTTTATGGGAGTTGAGGGATGGTTGATCCTTTCTTAGTAACATAAAATCTTTGTGCTCTGACGGGACCCGAAAATACATGTACTACTATTATAAAACATCTACAAAATCTTTTGCATTTGGTTTGAAATAAATTTTGTAAATGAAGCCTAAAATTTTCACCATTTGAAAACAAACAGAAATTCAACGAAGTAGTTTTTTTTAGCAGTGTGGTACAGTTGGTGGCATACTTCGGATGTCAGTCCAACAATTTTGTAACAGAAATCTCAGAAAATGACCATTTTTTTTCTCCAAACTCCTCTTCTTTGTAGTTGGTAAAAGGACACATAATAAATAGTATCAAAGGTAGAATGTTAAATTTGAAATGCTTACATAGATAGAAGCACTTCTACCAATTAAGACCTCACTTTTGTTAAAACCCATCAATTTTGAAGGTTCTTATTCTTGAACAAGAAAGGGTTCAAGTAAAACATGAAGTGACACTTGTTTTGGGTATTCAGTTTGGTCACCTGCTAAGACTACCTCAGCTTGACTAGAACTCTCGTCGAGTGAACTACAACGTTTTAATCAACAATGTGCAATTTACATTTTCATACCTGTGATCATTTTCGAGCCTGCCTCTTTGCAGGGAAGGGCAGGGGAGGGGGAGATCAATGAATGGTTTAAAACTTTTTATATTTTCATACTGTATAGACGTTTGTGACTTTTAGCTGTATTAATTTTGTTTCTTTGAGTTTTGCTTTTACAAGAAATTTTGTACTCAGACAGTCCCAAGGTATGCATGAAAATTAAAATTCAACGTGCAAGTCTGTACATGTGTATGCATTACAGTATTTAACATAATTAGCTGTAAAACCATTCTATACTTAAAAAGTGTTAAAGTGTGATATTGAAGTCAAACGTTGTACTTATTTTTGGCTCTTTTTGCGCTTTTTGCAAGTCAATTTATGATGCATTTTGTGTTGCATGTACTTTTTTATTTTTATGTTTAGGTGTGACAATGAAGCGCTGAATCTCTCAAAACTAACTTGGATCAAGGAGGTATTTTAGCTGTATACTTTTCTCAATTTGGCTGTTGTTCATTTGAAAAAGAGCACTTTCAGCTATTTTTTAAATCAATCTGTGAGTTATGTGAAACACATGTCAAAAGCCTCAAGTTAAGAATTATTATCATTATTTACACAATTGTCTGAATTTTTGTGGTTTACGATCTAGTTTTATAGAATACCTTTTTTCCCTCCTCTCTTTCTCAACTAAATCTCTCTCCTCCTCCTCCTCCTACCCCCCTCTCTCTTTTTCTCTTTCCCCACCCCCCTCCCCAAATTTTTAACTGAGTTGATGTAGCCAATACAAAGTTGCCCTTGAGTTTAGGCGTTCTTGATAAGCTTTTCATTTACAAAAACGTCAGCGCCAGAGTCTAATCCAATTATAATTTAAATGTTTTAATTTCTTCATTGAAAGAAAAGTCACAAAATGTAAACATCATTATACTATATTTGTGTTTCAAGTTATCATCTTGCAGAACTAAAGCATGCTGTTACAAAAATCGCTGCTACAGTAACGAATAATATATCAACCTTAATGCTTGTGTAGAGTGTTTTAACTCTTGCTCTCAGTGTGAAACAGCGGCGAATTTTGGATCAGATTTCAATGACCTGGACTAAAAATGGAGAGACAAGATCTCCATGTGTAATATGAGACTGAATTCTTCTCTGTGGCACCTGATTCAGTTTTATCACTGCAAGATTAATGTCCTTGGCGATTTACATTAGACCAGTGCCTGTTTAGGGGGGACAACAGCCAATAAACATGCAACAAAAGATAAACAGTGGTATCTTAGGGAGGCTTGTGCTTCAGTCAACTCAACTCATAACGATTTTTTGTGATGATTTGTATATTTCTTTTAAATATTTCAAGCCGTTTATCACTGCCGAGTTCTGCAATTTGAGGATTAAGTATTATCAAATCCGGTTTCCAGTATTAGACAAATACATGTGTATTTTACCCTTGTTTCTTTATTGAAAACTCTGTATTCTGTTATATTGTTCACAAACTACCCAAAGTTCCCGATGTAATGAAGTATAAATTCATGGATTTGATAATTTTCATAAAAATGACAAAAAAATATTTTTACATCTCTCATGCAATAGTCTTTCATATACTGTGTTCTCTGTTTTATGTTTTAACTTTACTCATTTACATATTTGTACTTAATGTTCATTGTTAACGAACGTTTTTTTTTATTAAATGACGCTTGGCTGCAGATTTAAACATGGTTTGTCTTTTGTTTCCTTGCTGTCATTTTGTTTTGTTTTCCTTTCTCGCTTTTTCATTGTCGTTTTTTTTTTTAACACTAATGTAACTGTTTTGTGTTTGATCTGTCATTTTTGTTTGTTCTTTTTTTTTTCATTATTTATTTTCTTCATACCACCCCACGTTGCGATGGCCTTACTCATTCTCCAAATTTAAGTCTAAAAACCGTTTACCTTGGGTTACAAGTAAAGCTTTCCTTGGTGTCTCAATCATCTTTCTCTTTTTGAAAGATCCATCTTTGGCTGTCTGGGAAACATTTTTCTCCCTCCACTAATGCACGCCTCTCTCTTTGTCTGTCTATCTGCTTGTCTGTCTGTCTGTCTCCTCTCTCTCTCTCTCTCTCTCTCTCT
>BMAT01009554.1:750145-761171 GCA_019649035.1 Elysia marginata | reverse complement strand
TTGATGATGAATCAAGATCAGAACGATCTTTGGATTCCCCTTGCCCATTGAAACCGCCAGGCGTTCGGCGTCCATTGATGGACATGGTATCATCACTACTACAACCACGAGTGTTCACTTTAGTGTCAGGGGAGAACATCACTTTATCCCCATCATAGGCACCTGTAGAGATTTGGAAGTCTTTTGGGGTATTTTTAGATGTGGACGTGAATATTGTATGCCCAAACAGGGTTTCACTAGCTCTTTCTTTTGCAATATCTACACTGTTGTTAACAATCGGCGTCACAAAATTTGAAGTTGTCTGCCCTGACGGTTGAAGCCAAAGTGCTGTATTCTTAGAACTTTGAGCGCCGTCAGAATAGCAGTGGCTAGCCCGATTCTCGCATAGTTTGGTCTCAATCTCCATAAAACACGACTCTTCGTTGTTATCCAATCGTCGCAAATCGAGACCTTTCTCGGTCGAGCTGTCGACGTGACTCGGGTATTTTGTCTGTTCATCGAGCATTTCTGTCACGAGGGAAGAGTCTGTATCTTGCTTTTCTTTGTTTCCTTGCTGTTGTTGGGCGTGGCGCCACTTCATGCGCCGGTTTTGGAACCATACTTTCACCTGCGAATAAAAACAGTACGATCTATGTATGGACATAATGGATGATGATGAAGATGATCATAATGATGATATAATAATAATAATAATAATAATAATAATAATAATAATAATTTTATATTGGAGCTAATTAAAGTCAAAATTGTCAAAATCTTCTCATTGAATGCGACACAGTCCAGAGCTTCAACGATGTATTTTAAAGACATGAACAATTTTTTTATATTCAATTGATGTTTAGGAGAGCTCCGTATCAACATTTAAAATCTTAATCGGCGTCGGTGTCTAGACCCAGGTTTGAATGCCATCCACCTCAAAGCTACATGGAATGTTCAACTAGGCATTTTTCGCAGTGTGTTCTAAAAGGGTGCGCTGGCAAAACAATAAAATGTACAAACTTTTTGGTTCATTTTTTCTTTGAATTCGCGTTTTAGGGTATCGACAAGCGTTCGTTTACCAAAGTTTTTATGCTTAAATTTGCCAGGATGGAAGCTTTAATATTTAGGCAATATTTTTGTAGGCAATAGTTTGACGGGGTTTGTAAAACAGCCTCATTAAGGCTTCTTTTTTTCCTCTTGGTCTCTAAACGTGAGTTTTGAGTATAGTCATAGTTATCCGTTGATCTCATCATAGTTCACTTTCATCGTTCCTAGAAGGGGCTATTTTGGCTAATGATAACAACTATTAAAATAATAATAATAATAATAATAATAATAATAATAATAATAATAAAAATAATAATAATAATGATAATAATAATAATATTTATGATGATGATGATGATAACTGCTATTACAATTATTATTATTATTATAATTATAATTATTATTATTGTTAATATTATCATTATTATTATTATTATTATTATCATTATTATTATAACAAGGGAGAAAGAAGAAAAACGTGATGAGGGGTAGTCATGTTATAATGACGACACCACCGGCGACAACCAAGACTAGACTTGTTTCTGCTGTCACTTCGTCACGCAAAACCCAATATTAAAGAGGTATCACTACTGACCAAGTTTTGGATCTACTTACTTGAGCATCAGTGAGGCCCAGCATGGCTGCCAACTGTCTTCTGTCAGGTTTAGTGACGTATTTCTGCACCTCAAAGCGTTTCTCCAGCCCCTTTCTCTGCAGGTTGGAGAACACTGCCCTTGACCACGACCGTTTCCGCTTAGGGTGGTTAGAACTGGACGATGGGTCAGAGTTCAGGATTGAGTAAGGGCCTGTGGGAGACGGGGTAAAGTGGACTGATTACAGATTTCACAGAAATGTAACGTCAAAAAACCTGTGAAGAAAGATTATTGCAATTGTTGTGAACAATGAAAAATAAAAAGATACCGAACGTTGAAAAAAATGTTTAGCCAGACTTTTGTTGTTTGTTGAAATATTAGCTTAAAAGGCTTCCAACTGATAAAGGGCCTGTTTTAAAATGATAAAGTTTTCACAGTTTAATCCATCGATTACAAAAACCGATTTTAATGCTCTTCATAAAGAGCATTGGATGCTTTGTCTATAAACAGTCGTTGTATACTTCCATCATGTCAAATTGATTATTAAAAGTAATGAAACTAATCTTTCTATGGTGAGACGTCTTCTGGGGGAAATACTTTAATACAGATCATTTGAGGTTTCGCTCAAAATAGATAAAGTGGTTTGGATTTGGGTCGTAAATGTATTTCGTTCGATTTTCTACTTTATTGTTTCGTCCAGTGCTACAATTCATCACATTATCTTGGCTGTTACAGAGCGGGCGCTCTAATAACCATTATGGTGAAAAGATAGTTTTTAGAGTTGGTGCTACTGTTCAGAATAAAGTTAGGACAACGGACACTATTCACTAAGCCACTGGGAAAGGAATATTCGTGCGCATTCGTTCGCAAGATTTAATAGTTTTTGTTCGTTTCTAATCGAGTTATAAAGCTTGTGTAGGGCTGGTTATTTAGGTAAACTGATGATATTTCTTTTTTTTCTAACAGCAATATCTTTGCAAGTGGTTCGTCTCAACATTGTAATATAAATCAAAAATACATAAGTTGTATTCAACAAGACTGTTTTAAAAAAGCAGAAGGTTTAATATAAAAAGTGCTGTTAACTGTTTAGGCCTCAAATTCTTTGTAGTTACCTTCCAATACAATTGGGCCAGCCCCCTCCCTCCTTTAGATTTACGTACACAGCGAAACTCTTATATGCACATTTATATGTATCGTGTGAAGAGCAGTTGTCCCAACTACCACATACTTAAGATTTTAGGATGAGGCGAAACTTCAAAGGGAGAATGACGGTTATCGTTCTTTAGCCTTTCCTTAGACTATATTCACAAACTGCGTTTTATGTTTTTTACAATGAACTAAACTCTGCCAAAATTCAAATTCAAAAGGTTTACAGGGCAATTTGTCACCAAAGTTTAGTTAATCTAACAATTTTGTAATTTTCGATTCAACGAATGGCAGTCCATATGAAAGACCGACTTTTAAATAATTACTCCAGCGTAATTCATGAAAAAAGGTTGAAACAAAACATTATGTAAAAGTCAGTGAGAAGGATTCGCCTCTCGAAAATTAAATAAGGCTTACTAGTCTACTGCAATTTGCTTTCTTGAACAAGCTGAATATCGAAAATGATTGATATTATAAACACCTTTACCAACGAATAAAATCCTTAACTATTGCTGTATCCGTTTCTAATAAGAGCAGCCCTCTATGTTCATAAGTTGAAGATTAAACAAAACATAATCATTCAAAGAAATCGATCTCTCAGAATATTTTTCTAGACCTATATACACACACCAAAATTATCTCTGATTAATCATCGGACAATATATGATTAAAGCTTTTTTTCTCTCGATTGGTTAGTGTTACCATGCGGGAAAAAACACCACATGGGTCCAGTGGTTCCATATAGTTGAAAAAAATAGTTCTAAAAACTTGTCTAAATACTAATATTAATTTGATTTTGTACTTTTACACACAACCCTATATGACTAGTTAAAGTTTAATTTTGAGGTACTTAAATAAATTTTATTTAAACAAGACAATTTTAGAACATATGCTGCTAAGCAAAAAGTCCAAACATTTTTACATAAATCGAAAATAATCTATTTTCCTTCCCTGACAATCAAATAATAAAAAACCATATCCAAGAAAGTCTGTAAAAAGCAATTTCTAAATATAGCCAAAAAGTCCAAACATTTTTACGTATCGAAAATAATCTTTTTCCTTCCCTGACAATCAAATAATAAAAAGCCATAACCAAGAAAGTCTGTAAAAAGCAATTTCTAAATATAACCAAAAAGTCCAAACATTTTTACGTATCGAAAATAATCTATTTCCTTCCCTGACAATCAATTAATAAAAAAACATAACCAAGAAAGTCTGTAAAAAGCAATTTGTTCATCTTTTTACACATTCTTCAGCACATCCTCCACTATAGGCTTTAGAATACATGATCTTTGTCAGCCGTTTTCTCAAAACTACCAATTATTGTGAATGAGAAAAAGCCTAAAACTATTCTTATCCAAATGACCTTCTAGAGGTCTGACAACAAACGTATAGAAGTTTTCCCCATATTTTTTTTTATTTTGTATTTATCACTATCCAAGTTGTCAAATTTGTTTTCAAATTAAACAGTTTTGATTTTATTTAAGTTTTTTCGAGAACTGCAATACTTGTGAATCAAATGTCCTTCTATAGAACTATTTTTCTCTCATATGTTAAAAAACTAGACTGTATATGCCAGGGGAAAAGACTTTTTTCATCTAATTTCGCCCAAATTAATAGTTCATTTAAGCCATAACTGTACCCCCCCCCCCCTTCAAAGAAAAAAAAAATAAAATCACACTATTCAACAACATGTGTGCTTAAGGCAAATAAAAATACATGTAATACCATCCACACAGTTTAGTGCTGAAGATTCAATGCTGGTAAGAAAAACTTTTAGTAAGAAATGGATAGTTGAAAATAGCAACAATTTTCATTAGTTTTGAAATTGAATTAATAATCTTCTATGTAGAACCTCAAAGCTATACCAGGTAGCGCCGAAATGGTTCTGCTGGACAGAACAGGCCACCAACGTCACGACAATGCCAGGTATAAAGAAACAAACTGTTTCAAAGGTTGCGCTCACCTGGCAGAGCATCCACTGAACTGCTCAGCGGGTAGCACGGCGGCTGCAGGGCATGCACGGCCGACAGCGACGGCAAAGATGCTCTGGGGTAGGCAACTGGGGACAGTGGTCTCGGGGCATACGCTGTACATTGTGTCGAGCTGCAGGGACACAGCGGGAGAGAGCGACACTCTTCCGGCACACTGCTCAGCTGGAAGCTGTTTTCTGGTAGTAAAGATTCAATGGGAGTTTGGTTGTTTGCGAAAGAAATATGGAGGGACATGGCAAAGGTGAAAAATAGACACAGAGCATGTGCTCGCCCATAGTTTGAAAATCAACCAAACAACTCGCCTAATTTGAGATTTCAAGCCAGGAACCAGTGGCCTACGTATTTTGAACTTCTACACTGTCACAAGTGCTTATTTACAACCAATTATTATTACTACCATCATTATCATTAATATCATTATTATTATTATTGTTACTATTATATTATTATAATTATTATCAATAATAAAATAATAATAAAATATATTACTAATATTGTTATTATCAATGATAAAATAATATTACTAGTGTATTTAAGAACAACACCCACCTCTTACCCTGCTCGCAGCGCCAGTGAAGTGATAGCCGAGCTTACCGTTGGTGGCTTTCGCCGGTCTGTATCCAAGTTGTCAAGGAGCCTACATCGATCATCTGCGACTTCTTGGATCTAGGCCCGCGAAAGCCACCAACGGAAACTCGGCTATCACTTCACTAGTACTGTTATTATCAATGATAAAGTATTATCATTATAATTATTGTTGTTGTTGTTTTGCTATTATTAATATTATCATTGTTGTTATAAAGCTAAAAGTCGCCCAGTCCATAGAGCATCATAAATTTTTAACCGCATTCCTTGAATATAACCGCTATAAGGAAAGCAAAAAAACACTGAGATCTCAAAAGAATGACACAAATATGAAGTAAGGCCATACATTTTTAATTTGTCGTTTTAAAGTTTTACAATTTGAAACATCTGGACTAACCAAACGTTTTTTTTTTAAATTCGTTGGGCATTATAGTCATTTTTCAAGATATTGGACACGGGTGAAACTCCTCCAAAGCCCAAGGTCTTATTTTTTTTTTCAATCTGTGTAGAGTTTGCAAAGAATTGCGTGAACGGCTGGTCGGATGAAATCACGTTGAATGAAGCGCTGTTTTATATTGCAAATACAAAATTCTGCACTTGGTCGAAAAAAACTTGATCCTTGAAATCAGATGGGAATTTAATGTCTATCTCAATTAATGTTACAGTTGTTAATTTTTTGGTATATATAGATCTCATTGGAGAATTTTTCTTTTTTAATTGGGGAACGTAGACCTTTTTCTTCTTATAAATGGCACAACGTTATGGTAATTAATGATTAAAGTTTTTAATTTGGTCAATAATAAATCATAAATTATTCTTAGATCTTATTGACTTTGTGACATTTAAGGTCGGCTTGTGGTCAACTCTCTCTTTTACGTGCACAAGTCTTAAAATAATAAGGCCCGTGTGTGCAGTATTAACATAGCATGGCAATAGTTGAGTACACCCTCTTTCTGAAGCGCTTTACACCTTACCTCGGGGTGCGTTGCTTTTCATCATCCGTGACGTTGTCATTTTTATTTGTGGGGGGATTTCAAGTAAATTGCTGCTATCAAACAGAATTTTTTTAAGCCTGAAAGAATACTTGCAATAGTCAATCTTTAAAACGTCTGTTTTGAGTATTTTATTGTGTTTTGAATATTATACGCCTAGTTAACGTATTTTTCTGTTTGTATCAGAAAAAAAAATTATAAGTGTTGCAGTTTGTTAATGGCGGATATAAATATAGAATTGAATAGCAGTGTACCACAATTACATTTTAGTACAAAATACATGTAGGGCTATTCATAAAAGTTGGTTTGATGATATAATTACCTTTTTCTTTTCTTTTCTGTTTCTAATACGATCAATTTGCAAAACGATAGCTTTATGAAAAGAGTTTATTCGTGTGGATCCTTTCACATAATTGAACAGATGTCTTAATAATCACGCAAATACCCAAGCTGGCAAGTGACACTTTGGCTTATCTGGACAGACATGTAGAAGGTCATGACTTTTCGCAACTCGCGACTAATTACTTCAAACACTGATTGTTTTCTTTGGGGCAGATGAGGTGTCTAAAGACCGCACTCCTGGCGGTTTCAAGACAAAACATTTGGGAACTACCAGCCCTTGTGGCAGCCAGAAGACAAACACGCCGGCACATGCTCGGTGATAACGTTCCTACAGCGCTGGAGCATTAACACGTCAACTGGAATAGCTCGAGAGCCATTACAATCAGTGGCCCCGAGAGAGAATAATTGTCTCATTATCTCAACGATTAGACTGCTGGGGTTGTTATGGCTACAAAAAATATTATCATGTTAAAATTAATTGAAAGATTTATTTTGATTAGCATTCCGAAACCTGTTGCATTCACAAATGCTGAAGTCTTCGATACGTTGAAGTAATCAGTTTGCTGATTGTGATTATAAAACAACAAACTTGTTTTCCCATTCATTGAAATGAGCGTACAAAAATAAACTACATGTACATACATCTGCCTGTTTATGTACATAGTTGTGCATAAATGGGAAAATACTAATGAGATGACAATGGGTCTCGAGCCAAAATTTCTGGTTAAGCAATATTTCAGCTATAGCAGGTATATCTACTGACCAGGCCGTTTCCATTTTTATTCTGGTTTTGTGTTTCATTATTTTTTACCCAATCACAATTTTAACGCGACGCCTCCTCTAGGCCTAATATTTTTATTGAATCTAACCATTCCCTTTATCCATAGATTAATCAAATTGTTTTATAATAACTACAGTCCTTGCTATTCTATTTCCCCGCCAATCTCACTATATATTTGTCTTCTTTTTGCAACTTACTTCTTTTGAGCCTAATTGAAAATTTTGTAAAGATTTGCCATTAATAGTGTAATGCTCTGGAGATTTAATGCACATTATAGCTGGCTGCAAATTTTAAAAGTCAGATTTTTTGTATACAATGAGTAGGTTAGTCAATTTGCCTCAGCGATATATTTTTTCAACGTGATCAATGTTGTGTTAAGTAACTTTGCTTTAGTGTCTTTCACCTTTGTTTCCTTTTACAATGCTACGTTGAGCACTGTTCAATATTTGCTTTTCAGTAGGGAAATCATATCTTTAAAATGTCGATTTAACAAGACATATATAACTGTAAAACGTTTAAATATTAATAAAACAAAAACAACAATAGAGGTGATAAAGAAAAAAAATGCTGAATATCGCATCGATAGTGCTGAAAAAGATTATGTTTTATAAAGAAATTCAATAATACCTGTGTATAAAAAGTTAAAAATCTATGCTAGGAAACAGAAAATTATTGTCTTTCTTAGGGTGAATAAAAAAAGCCGGTCATGTATGTCGCAGTTATTACTGCACTTAATCTCCCTGCGACGGTTTTGGCAATGGTTAGCCTACTTTGTTGTAATAGATTTTGTGCGCTCAAACTACTATCTGTAGAAGGAAATGCTCGAACAGTCTCTTGTTCATTCCTCTTTCAATGCTTCACATAATCATGCCCTTTCCTCTATACGTATTGAAACTGAGCCCCACTTAAAATAGCAATAGGTCACTAACTCTAACAAAGTCACCATAGCAGGAGATACGACGCAAACTTTCGATCAAAGTTGACGCCTGGTCGGCCATTAGGGGCAGGGAAGAGGGAAGGTGCCTCATTGCGACTCTATGGAGCGGAGGAATCAGCGATAGTAACTAACTAACCCACAAATAACCACAGATAGCAGCTATTAATTACTTTAGTTAAGTACCTATATCTACAGGTATCTAATTGAGAGTTGTCAATAACACTATTAACCAACCGGATCACCCTAAGAATAGAAAAGGCACGGGAATAATTAAAAAAAAAGATTTTGGGCGCTAAGGGCGCGCGCAAGGTCTCTAATACATCCTATGACACCGTGCACTGGTTTCTCAGTGACTGCGCAGACGATAAAATAAAATACACGTAATTGTATTCGCTGAGCGACTACGACGCTGTGGTGTAAAGGCGGCCGTTGAAGCCGGTCAAGCCGATGCCATCGGAGAGGCTATTTGCACAGGTCACACAGTCAGTTAAGCTTGGTATGAGAAAACGATATTGCTTCGGTCGTTTGTATACCATTTTTATATAAAAAAAACGTTAAAACTACAAAAATTTGTCTTGACAAAAACGCCTCAATAGACAGCATGTGGCAAGAAATATAAATTTCTTTTAAAAAAAAAAACGACGACGACAAAAACAAAAACAAAAAACAAAAACCAACAAATAAACAACCGAGTAATTTCTTAAGCAGCATCTAATAACTGCAGAATTGTTGTTGTTGGTGTCCTTTTAAATCATTTTAACTGTGTTCGAAAGAACATGTGCATCATTTAAATGCGGATAGTGAATCCATGGATGATACAGACGCACATGAGAGATACACATTTTTTCTAAAGATTCATTGACAATCTGAATTGAAGTGACACAGAAAAAATACTGTGTTTAATTATAAGGTGCCTTCCAACAAGGCCTAACAAGTGAAATGTTGCATTTCTTACATTTTGAAGGTATTATTTTGAAGAGCAAGTTTGTTTTTTTCTAGTTTCCTAGGCGTAATCATTTGTTGAATTTATCGCAGTATTGAGAAAATATACCTTGGAGACTTAGAGAAGCAAGAGAGAGAATGAAAAAATCACAATGAAGTTGAATTTTTGCGAGCTATATTTTTCAACACCAGAATTAAAATTAATTTTAAATCTGTCTTAAATGCACTCAAATTACAAACAGACAAAAAGAGCGCAGCAAACCATTTCTCGAACTATAGATAAAAATCATATTTTATCTCAGCAGACAAACCATAATAGATTACAGAATTTTGACCAAAGATTGCCTGATTAAACGCTTATTAAGACTTAAAGGTGAAAATTTCAAAATATTATACAGACCATTAAATTTTTAGAGTCTGTACGCTTATTAAGACTTAAAGATGAAAATTTCAAAATATTATACTGACCAATAAATTTTTAGAGTCTGGCATAGCCATTTTCATTAAAAATTATTTTAATTGGGCAACATAAAGAACATACTATTCGGTTTATTCGTTGTTTCAGTCGACTTATTTGTCGAACGGACGAGAATCTACGCGGATAAATATCGATACTTTGGTCTCGTGTGAAGTTTAATTTAAGGTCAACTTGTTTTAACTTGCACTACAGTAGAATTGTATAGCATGTGACTGTAACCATCTCAACGTTAGTGAGGGTAAAAAATTATTTTCAAAATATGGTTATAGTCTTTCGCTACCAAAGATAGTATCAAACATAATTAAAATTTATCCAAATAATTATAACATTAAAAATTATTATGGGGCAATTTTAGCATCTTTTTATATTGAATTTGACATATTTTTGCATACCAGATTTTCAACTGTTGCAGGCACAAAAATTCTGCAAAAGATTTGCATTGGGCCTAAATTGATAACATTTGCGTGATATTGTAGAACTGCTGGAAACAGAAAATAAAAAAAAATGGAACAATTTCGACAAATTATAACCATAGGCACGTTTAAAACATTAAAATGAAATAATATGAAGTTCGCAAAAGTTCCAGTGTAGCAGAAATTTTAATTGTGAGACTTGAATCAGCGAAAACCTATTTGTAAATTACTTCCAAATGGGTAAAAATTATCTTAAATATGGCAAAGCATTTGTTATGTAAACTGTAAGTACGGGTGCTCAAAACGTTGGTATTGGAATTGACTCGGCCAAAGCAATCTTCGGGTCTATTTTGCGCCGTGGTTGTCCAAAATTAACTGCAAAGTCGACAAAGCCTTAGTCAGAATATGGCTAACATTTCAATAGAACCAGGACATTATAGATAATACTTGTGACATCTATAGGCATAACTATTTTCACTCAATCTTTTTAACCAAATGCTGGACAAAGTAAAGAAAAATGACGTATAGGACTTAGACATGCTCTGTGCATAGGTGTAAATCTAACTAAGACCTTATGTGCAGCCCCATGGCGATTTCTTTTATTTATGTAAACGTTTCATTGTCTTACACTTGTTTCGTGTTTCTCTATTTGTCACCAGTTCAGTCTCTAATGAATGAAAGAATGCGAAAGAAATTTAAAATGATATAATCTAGTAATGTTAGACCTTAAGAAAAAAAAAGCATGCTTTAGCTCATATGCACGTTGTTTTTTTTTTTGTTTTTGTTTTTTTTTTTTT
>BMAT01009554.1:713402-726088 GCA_019649035.1 Elysia marginata | reverse complement strand
AGTGTCTTTAGCGCTAGGCCACAGAGCCGGTCTAAAAAAATTAGTTCACATTTTGCAAAAAGTTTACAGCAAAAGCTTAGGAGAGGATGTAAACATTTGAAAAGACAGAACCAGAGTAAGAGCACTAAGTTTGCACCAGATATTACTGTATTCACTTGATTATGACAATTTAGAGTACAGGTATTACTGCAAATTGAAAACCTTTACTGGAAATAGCCAGATGCTTCCCATCTTTCCAACCAAATCAGTGAAACTGTTAATAGTGTTATGGCAGCTCACAGTACAAGTTGGAAAAGAAAAACATCTGTGACTTTGCCCTATACGTGACGATTTAATATACTTCGAAAGGTGTATAAAACTATTGAAAGAAAGATCTATTTCAGGTTTTAAAAAGCTGGATTTGAAACATAACTTCATTATCTTATAAGATAGGACCAACTCCCAACACAAAAAAACATTGGACTTTTTCTATGTAAGATGTCTGAGTATATCTCCTAAAAAAAGCTAGTTTTCACTTAAGTGGTTATGATAGTTGTCAAAACATGGAAATAAATTGCAACTGTAGAAAGTGTAAAAGTAGAATCCATCACATTCCAGAAAATCGCCTAACAGGTCTTTGTTAAGAAAAGAGCAAGACTCTCTGATGATCTAAAAAGTTGAAATGATTATTCTAAATGCTTGATGCATGAAATATGCACATTAGTTTGCTAATAAGTGTTTCATTTGATGGCTTTTTGTTTTAAAAAGTTTTTCCACATCAAAGTCCAGAAAGTTTGTTGGTCCCTGGGATACTTCTATTTCCTAAATGAAAGTTCCAATGCATTCAAAAAGCAAAAAAGTATTGACATATGACACCAGCTTGAGATAACTAGAACCTTATGATATTTTTGTTTGTCTTTTTGCATCCATAGTGTCTTCTGAAATCACAGGACTTAGTATGGCTTTTTTCATAATCATATTTGAGAGCCCAGAACAGATTTTATAAGCTACATGTCCAAAATCATTATTTGTATTCAAATCTATCCTGTTCTTGTTTCACTTTCTTATTCTTTGAAAATGATGGTTGGGGTGTATATTTTATGTCAGACATTACATAGCTTGTAAACAATATTTTTCTTTCAATGCAATGGTTTATATCAATTATCATCATGCACAATTGAAGAGAAACATCAGGAACAAATATATTTTATTCAACAGGCTGTAGAATTTATAGACAACACCTCTATAACACTGCGGACTGTGGGTAAAGCCTCCCACACTCTAGGTAAACTTGAAACAGGCACAGTGGTTCTGATAGAAAGAATACACAAAGAAAATCAATTGTAGTAAACAATAAGATAAAAAATATTTAAATATCATCTGAGGCAAACAAAGATTTAAGATTAATCTCTCTTTTATTAACGCATCATGAGTAACTTCCTTGAGTATGGTCATCAAGACAATTTACATCCTATCTAAGACAAAAAGCATCTCTTTGAAATCAATGTCCTAAATTTAAAAAAAAAATTGCTTGTCTTAGTTGGCACTTTTCAATCAAATATAGCCATACATCTTTACTATAACTGTCAATTTGATGGAGCAATTCAACTACAAATGGCATAATAGTTTTCTATGATAGGAGGTACAGCAAAGACTTATATGTCTCATGTTAACTGTTTGGTGGACACACAGAAGTAAAAGAATATAAAGCATGATCTAAGAAGCTTTTAATTTGTCACACTTTGAGCAAAAGGCAGAGGTGAGCCATAATACAAAAGCTGTACAAAAGTCTGAGTATAGAGTTAAAAATACCCACACACTTCTTAAACAAAAATGGAACCTATATTCCAGACTGAAGACGCGAAATGTTAAAAACTGGAACATTTATGAAGCAGGAGGTTGTAAATTGTTATATAAAAATGTAGTCGAACAACCAGAGCCATGGCTATTTTGGATCAAAATATTTTGAGCATTTTACCAAACCCTACTTCACAGTGAATACTTTTACCTTATGTCAATACATAAATTTCATACCTTCCTATTTTCACCTGCTATATATGCTTTTTTTTCTAGTCATGAAATCAAACATCTAAAAAAGTGTGCAAAGGTGTGTTTTGTTTTTTTAAATACAATCCAGTACAGAACTGATATTTTGGATCCCACAGGTACAAAATGTAACTTTGAATCATCCAGAATTGAAAGAGGGGTAAAATCAATAACTAGACTATAGTTTGAAGTATATTCAAAATATCTAGATTTCAATTGTTTGGAAAAAAAACTAGAAAATTTAGGTATTTGTTATGTTCAGTTCAACTCACTTTTTTATAGCCATCCATCTTTTAGCAACCAGAACAAAAGCATCAGGTGCCCCTGCCAACATGGCTTCCAGGTCTAAAAGCTAAAATTGGGATACATAAAATTAATTCTTTTATGAAGAAAAAAATACTAACACTACAGATGAATCATAAACTTATGAAAAAATTTTACAAAATCTAAAAAAATTAAGACTAAGGCAACGAACTTCAATTAATTGCGGGTTTGTAAATTTGACAGAAAAAAGCTATCTCTGCACTATCATCAATATCACACAACTCCTTTTTCAAACTTGTCACACCCACATGCATCTAACAACAAGTCCACATAAATTGAATTTCACAAATAAACATATTAATATCTTTAACTTTGCATTTTTCTGAGCTTCTCAAAGCTTAATATTTCATACAAATTTTGATACATCTGAGTAGATTTTTTTGATCATTTGAAATCTGTAGCCACAGAATACTTTTTTTTTTAATTTGTAACTCTGCCAAACATCAAACTTATAAAATTGGTCAAAGATCATTGAATCTTTGTAATAAATTATACTTTTTAAAAAAAAAAGTCTTTGAACTTAAAAATATCGCCCAGGGAAAAGGACATGTATAATCAGAACCACACAGGAGGAAACACTGTATTAATAGAAAAAAAGATGACTTACCCTGCCATTTGGTATTCTCCCAGTTATTTGCCGTCCCACTGACATGAGAAGACCCAACATCACAGAGTAAGCCACAGCACTGTCAAGGAAACAAAGAAACACAGACACTCTGACACACCAAGTTGAAAACTTTAAATGTGCATAACCAATAACTGGAAGTCCCATTTTGCCTCGTTAACCTCAACAAGAATGCATTTCTCAGAGGTGCTGCCTAAGAGGGGGTTAAAAATAACATGATTGGCCATAAATTTTTGTCTTTCTATGATAAGATAGTTTCGGCTTACTCAGAACCTTTTCATCTCAAGGTTGAGGCTTAGGTGTTAGCTGAGTCTTAGTCTGGAAAACGCACAGTCCAGGTGTCCGTAGAAGGTTTTAGGCTTAAGGGGGGACCCTATTTTGAAAGCACTTTTTTAAAATTAATCATCAAACTGGGGGGATGCGGGTAAAAATTCGGGTTACAGCACTAAAATATCGATTTTGGGGTTTTGGTTGATTCTGAAAACCAAACATCTGTTGAACATACTCATTTTAAGAGCTAAAAGTAGGAATTATTGAAAATTTGCTTAATATTAAGTTTTTTGAGGCTACCTGTAGCTAAAATGAACAAAAATTTCGTAAAATATACTTGAAAATAAGCTTCAATAACTCCCGTTTGCACCATTGTACGCTCTATATAACCGCATATCGGATTAAAGGTCATTTTGTGCTCTTTGCGATTATTATAAGTATTATTTTACTCGATTTCCGCACGGGCGACAATTTTCGTTTGAAAAGAAGACCTTTTCGCTCTTATCTAGTTTTAGAAGTGCTTCCTGACTGGGGACAAGTGAAGATAACAAACTAGATCTAGAATTAGGATCTAGGCATTGGATCTGATTTCTACACATTATTTTATTATAGAACTAACTTTAGCTAATATAAATATTTCCTATACATAGATCTAGATCTAGTCTAAGATTTTATTATACAAACTGCCATGGCCTAGCTCCGCATTGTTTAGCCTCAATATTTTAGTGCTGAAACCCGAATTTTAACCCGCATCCTCCCTTAAGCCCACCTGAAGATTTGTCTCCCATTCTATCCATATAAGTCTTAAGTCACAAGGCCTAGTTTTGAGTTATAGTGTTTCAAAGTTTAGTGGGTGTTCAGAAGTAAATTTTTTTTTTTAGATTTTGATGCTAAAACCATTTATGAACAGCTTTGCACCTGATTCACGTTGAAATTTCATGTTTTATGTGTTTACATTTAATTGGTATAGTTGCTAAGGATTTTACACGTTTAAAGTAGTTTTAACTTAAAACACATATTTGTTCCCTTTCTGAAATTTTATGAGTCCTATCCCTGCTGACTTCAAACGGCTGTAACTTCAGACGTCACGGAAGTAAGGTAGAGCTTTTCTGTTGGTTTTTTTTTATTTGAAAGTAGAGAAAATAAGCTTTTCTGTTGTTCCAATATCTTATTACTTTCCAATTTTGTCTGGTTGCAAGACCTTTCATCATTTTTTGAACGAAGAACATTTTTAGAACTTCACAGTGAATTTTATTCTCTAAAACATATTTAAATATTGGAGGCACATTAAAAAGCATGGATTTTGCTGAGTGTGACAATAAGCTTCACCATGCAGTAGTGCCTACTCATTTAGTTGATTACAAAAAGTTATGTAATTTAACCAAACTCCACAAAACCAAAATTAAAAAAAAAACATTCTTGACTTGAATATATCAGGGATGTCAAATGATTTTGAAAAAAAAAAAGCAACCTGAAAATGAGCATAGCATTTCATCTTGTATTAAATAAATGACATAAACAAATATTGTGCAATAAACAATAAATGGACGGAACAATCTTAAAAACTTGAAAATTTGCATCCCTTATATATCATTGTAGGTGACATATTTTTTCAAACAACCAAAATATCTAAATGAAAAGATCAAATTTTAGCTCACTAACACAGTTTCTTATATCTTTGGCATATTTTTTAGAAGAAAAATCTGAATTTGAAAGCCTCATCCATTAAATCTGATTTCCAAAACTAAAAATATAGTCCACCTGTAGTAATTATGACCACTGCAGCAAAACTAACTTTGCTAGAGGCTTTAAAAGTTAATAACTCTGATCTTTCATAATTCACAAGAACCTTACCTGGAGCCCTTAGATAAGGGTAAGAGGTTGTAGAAGTAGTAAGCAATCGATAGGATGTGGGAGATGATGTTCTCAACATCCTGGTCAATGGAAAGACAATTTTTTTTGTCATATCATGTGACTTTTTTGAGCTCCCAACCCTTACAACGGTTGTCACATGAAATGAAACATCTCATTTTTTTTATTAAAAATAAACATCTTGCACCCACTACAAATGCGTAAGTGGTCTGAATGTTGTAATTTTCACATTGCAAAAAATTGATGTTTTACACAATGCATTCTTCTGACCTTTCAAACTTTTATAAATTGTATGCAATTATTAAAAATTTGTGAAAAGATATTAAGTCTTTTGATTTAAATGTAAAGAACTGGAACATTTCTCAATCTAAAACTTCTGACATTCAAATCTGGTCGCAAAACAAAAAATAAAATCAAATAATAAAATTTCAAAATCTTTTTTTAAAAAGTACAATATCTGTTGGAAAAGAAACTATTGATAAGTATTTGCTGATAGATCAATTTCCTGATAAGTTCAAGCAAAAGAAGAAGAAGGAGAAGGAGGAGAAAAATTTTGAAAGTATCAGACATATGGATTTATTAATATATTCTACACTATTTTTCTTTGAGGTTTTATAATGTAACAATCTTTATGATAAAATTTTAAATTAAAACCTTTTGAATTTATGCATTTGAAACAATTTTTTTGGTCACATGTACCAGACCTGTTAAGAAACACATCGGTAATTATGTAGCAATGGAGAATTAATGGTAAATTTTGAGATAATTATGCATCTTTCTAATAATTTTTTTAAGCATTTTAAACTATAACTTTTGACTTCTTCCTTAGAAATTAGCTTTCATAATAGCTATACTTACATTAATTTTGCTGGACCCAATTTTTTTCATTTCATCCTGGAGTAGGGTCAACAAATGATCCATCTCAGCAGAGTAAGATGCTGTTCGATCTGGAGTGCTGGCCACATTCAAAGCAAACACTGTCTTGTGAGATCTGAGAAATACAACATTATCACTTTGCAGTTTTTCATCAAGGTGAAAAAGTTGTCAAAGAAAGTTGTAAGTCAAACAGTATAACCCTTCAATTAGGACCCCCTTAAAAACCAACGATCTTATGTGACTTCAATTTTGAAGACGTTTGCTTATATGGGTATAGTAATTAAACCCCTGGACTAAGATCCCCCGCTTATACGACCTGTTTTTTAGCAACATTTTACAAGGTCTTTATTGAGGAGTGTCACTGTAATTGTGATTGTGATATTATCTCTCTGTGGATATTCTTCCCCTTTTTTGTATAACAAATTATATTGATTTTCTACCCTTGTTTTCCTCTTAATTATGACCGTCTAAGCATAACAGGACTTAACAGAAGAGTCTTACTCCTATATGCATTATGTTTTACTTACAGATCCTCAGTTAACACTAAAACCCCTCCATCCAGTCTGTAATCATCCTTCACTCTTCGCAAGGATGGCACTTGTGTGGACACTAAGACCCCATGAGGATTTATTTGACGCCTCTGTTTTACAATTTAGAAAAAAAAAAGAGATTTCGATTTTAAATGACAGACAGTTGCAGCAAGAAATAGAAATTTAAAAGGAAAATTAGGAAGACTCAAAGTGCTCGAATTTGTCTTGAGGTAGGGCTTAAAAAAAGGAAAAACTTTTGTATCATATAATTTTCCATTTGATTTGCTGTAAAATCACATTGGATATTGAATTTTTAAAAAGCATAACAAAAAATACAAAAAGGTCAATCTTCCACTTTATGCATAATGTAGATTGACTGCATCAAATCTAGTTAAATGTACAGTTTAAAGCTCTGAGTTAATACAGCTACAATTTTTGAAGGCCAGCATACCTCAAAAATTGTATAAAATCTAATGTACAAAAAGCAAAATTAGGATTAGAACCCTTAAAAATAAATTGATATTCATGTACCCGAGCAACATTGAGCAAAGCCTCACAGCTGTCAGCCTTTTGAATGTCTTCTTTCAATCCAGGATATGCCACTGCGCCTTCTCTGTCATATGAAATATTTAATATATAGACAAAAAATCTTACATTCGATATTAAAAAAAAATAGCAGCTAGGTCTGACTTTCTGAAAAGCAGCCCTTAGTTAAATTGTCAAGTGCAATACATTCAAGTGATCTGTTGGCAAAGTTCATGCAGCAAATCACTTTTGAATTATGTACTCCTAGCACAAATAAAATTGTAAAGAAGTCTCGCTACCCCCTTGGAGTTGTTAGGATGAGGTAAGTGTGGAGTGACTTCAAATTCAAGGAGAGGGTAAGAGTATTACTGTATAATGTGTGAATGTGCTTGGAAGTAGAAAGATGCCACTGTTGTGTAAAGATCTTGGAAAGAATAAACCTTATAAAATTTTTATGTTAAAAAATAAGTTTTCTGAAAACCATTATTATTTCTAAATACAGACAAAATTTTTACTACTGATTAGTACTGGAAAATAGCCCTCCTTCTACTAATCGTAACTGCCGATGTATTGACCTCATACTAATCAAACATATCAAGATATCAAAGATCTGATATCAGCATTTGGCATTCAGTAGTTTGTGGTGCTTGCTGTCTATGCCTAGCAAGGATTGTGGCGAGAAACCAAAAAGCTTGGGCTACTGTCATGTAGTTATTAGCAATGTCAGCAGCTGGAGGAGAGAAGAACTATTGTGCGGTTTTTACGGTTCTCTGTGCCTACCCCAGCTGGCGTCTGTTTTTAATAGGCTCAATCAACAATGGAGGTCAAAATAATTTTGATATTTCAACATTCAAGATATCACTCAGTCTTCTATTGAAAACACTGTGGATATCAAAATTGCTAAATTTCTAAGACATTGTGCATAACCCTTATATGGATGCATTAATTTGGTACTTGCTGGTCTCCCATGGCTGGATTAGTTTTAAGGAGTAAAAGAAATAGTATATGTTCTAAGAAAAAATTCGTTAAAAAAGAAGACTCATCTTACAGATATGCATTAGCCATCAAAATGCCTGAAATTAAACACACAAGTATCTAATGCAACCTAGAAATTACTAAAGCTTTCTTTGTGTGCTAGGCAGGTACACATAGTGGAACTTAGCTTTGTAAAGAAAAGTGATTTGTCTTCATGTAGATGCCCTAAAACTTCTTACCCATTACTGTCTTCACATCTCATAAACATTTCATTTGCTAGTTTAGTTTGAAATCCACCCAACATGCCATTTAAACTTGTTATCTGTAGATCTAATTTAGACCTAGACCTTACTTCAAATTGTTTACATAAGATGAAATTGATTAATGTGTTCAATGACCCATCATACAAAATCTCAGTCTTTGTAAAACACAGTTTTTAGCAGTAACATTCGTTACGATGTAAACAAAGCAGCGTTTAAAGCGCCAAGTGGACGTGTATCTACTTGCAATTATAGTTGTGAGCACATCATGAAGAATTACTGCAGTCATGGTTTTCTATAATTAAAATACATTACATGTTGAAAACAAAGAAGAACTTATCAACCAAGTAAAAACTACATAGCACTTACCCTGAATAATGTTCCAACATTGTCTTGGCTAATTTAAAAGCAAGTTCATAATATGGTGTTACTTTTGTATTCATAACAGAACCCCTGTGAGGAAAAAAAAGTAATTGATAATTAATATATCCCAACAGTCCACAAAGATCTATCAGTAGTTACAAATATGTTATATCACACAGTAATTTGAAAATATATGAACAAGTCCTCTCTGTCTATGGACCAAAATTTGGAATAACATTCATGATAATTCTAAAACTTGCACCTCTTTAGAATTTTTTTAACCCATTTAAAGACCTATTTTTTTTTAGAAAGGCATACCTCTTGTAGTTACTCCCCAGTAGTCTACTGTATTAAAGCTTTTTAAAAACAAGTGTTTATGTAGGTTTTAGAACATGCCTCAGTTGCTTTAGATTTACTGTTTGAGCCATATTTTGAATTATCCTGTTTTTATTTTTTGAGAATTTCAACTCTAAATACTATTAGCTCTTCAAACATATGTATATGTCTGTTCAAGTCTATTTCAAATCTATGATCCTATATCACATTATTTTTAACACTTATACACACATATTTCATTCATGTCGATCCTTTTTTATTTAATTGTTTGCCTATCTCACATATAACAAAGTACACACCTATTTCAGTTTCTTGTATACATTAATGTTCTTTATATCTTTTTTGTTTGCCCTTATTTTTCTTTTAAGTATAAGAAGAGGCTTTCACAAGAACAAAATGCTCACTCAAGCTTAAGCAAACTGAACTGATAGTTATTAACCCCTTCAATGCCTCTATATATATACCCTAAAGTGCCAGGAGGATCGTGGCGTGAGCTGCCTGAAGCCATGTTTACAAAACAAACTTGTCACAAAAAATGCAAAGATGGCTGCTTCAAATTTCCTGGAAATGGTCTAAGGGACATCACCCAACAGTACGAAACAGGTTTCAAGCCTTAACTCTCTTAGACGTCCCAAACACTTATGTTGTCATATGCCCGGAACTGTTCCGGGCACATGGCACTCTAGAGACATGTAAAGGCACGGAACAGTTCCGGGCCAGGCACTCAACGGGTTAACCTCCATTTGTAGTTCCATGACAATAGACCCTCAGACCATTGCACTGCCATTTTAATGAAGACTATTGTAGGTCCATCAGGGACAATTTTTAAGGACAGCCAAATAACCAAGAACAATTTATTTAAACTTTTTTTACATGATAAATTTAGAATTATGTGAACACAAAAATGGACCGGGCTAGAAAACTCCTGGGCAGAAAGATGCGCCTCTTTTCACTCTTTTGTGCTGATGCAAAATACAGTGAAATCCTGATAAAGTCAACACCTCGGGACCGAAAAAAAGTGTTGAGACTTTAAGTGAGGTTGACTTTATCCATTTTTCTTTTGGCGGGGGGTTGTAACATAGTGCAATCTGTAACGAGCCCAGTGTAACCACTAGAAAGGTACTTGGAGAAATGATGAAGGCTGGCCTAGGCTAGATTAGACAAAGGGATAAAATGCAAAGGTGTGTGCACAGAAACACAGTGTTTGCCTAACATTAAATTTGTTGGACGGGTGTGGCGAAGCGGGGAGAAGTGGGAGAGCCATCAGTGAACTGCCACAATTAGCACCATCCTGTCCACCCGCACTAACGCCCCCCCCCCACCCCTTGTCCCCCATTAGCCCTCGCCAGGCCAGTGGGCCAACTTACCCACCCACCTCTTTTCATCTGGAGTCTATTGTCTCTTTCCATCTGGCTATGACTATGAGGTTTTGACTTTAAGCGGAAATAGGTCTGAGGCAGTTGACTAAATGCAAAATAAAGTAGGAAAAAAACGGGACCATTGTAAGGTGTTGACTTTAACCAAGATTTGACTTCAAGCAAGTTGTAGATTCCATTGTACCTGATTTTGCCACTTCTACATATACAATGTTTTTCCTTGAAGCGGCAGTGCAACCATACACTGCTGGGCTCATAATAAAATATTCTATATGATGAGAAGTAAAATCTTAATTTGAGTGAAAAAAGAGCATTTTTTTTTCAGCTTCAACCTTAGCATTGATTTGCATGACCAATTCTCTTTTTTATTTGAAACAGTCATTATTAACCCCTTCGTGACATAGGTGATATGTGTCTATGCAGTGATGCATGGTTTGAGTTTGAAAATTTGTAAGGAACAAACGCTATATGTGAGGTGTGGTTAGAAATAGTATCATGTATCATAGTTCTAATACCTGTTTCTTATTGTACAAAACTCTTTGAGAGCGCTTACTACCATCGTTAGAGCTTGTTGAAGGTTCCATCATATCCGAGAGAATGAAAGCAATGGACAGAATGTAAACAGAGGAAGAAAAGCTATAAGCCCGCCCTAACTGAAGGTTGTTTTCTTATAAGAAGAATTGATTTATAAGGAAAAATATCGATAAATTCAAATTTCTAAGTAACTTTAGCATAGGCTTTGACGATTTTTCACTATTCTATCGATCGTCATGTATGGCATCTTGGCACAAAAAGCATGACGTACGTCGCACGTCATGTGGGGCATCTTGTTACTGTATTTAATGAAGAAAATATGACGTACGTCATACGTCATGTATAGCACGAAGGGGTTAAGTTATTTAAATCTGCCCTTTACAACAGATAACAGAGGTTAATTAAGAGCAAAAATGTATTTCTTATTTAATAAAGCATTCTAAATATTTTTTAACAAATGAAAGCAAAAATAGTTAATCAGTAACTTGTAATAAATGAATACAAATTTAAGACTGGAAAAAATATTTTCCGATATTAATTATAAGGGATCAATCTTCCAATTTCAACCTCAAATAAATAAACCTTTACCTAACAAATGGAATGTCAGCTCTATGGCCCTCCTTGCTTTTGTAATCAGGCAAAGAATCTACCCAGATGAATGGTTCATCAAGACTAGCCAGTCGGCGATAAGCCAATCCAGTGTGGTATAGCTCCTTCCAGCTATGAATCACTTTGTCTGAGATATATGGAACACAAATCAGATTAGAGGTACGGTTCAATAAAGAAATTTGAAAAGAGAAGGGCTGAGGAATTACTTTGATGTGGCACAAGTTGCTAGGAATTCAAACTAAAATCAAATGATTAAATTTCTTTGGTTTATACAACAAGTTTTCTAATATCAAAACAGCCCATAAAAATTACCAAATCGTAGCCTGAGAACTACTTTATTCCATTCCAGTTTTGGTAGAATCAGCAATAATATGCCCGAAAGGAAAGTCTTGGTGAATTTTGTAGCTGACAAAAGAAATAAGCAAAATTATTCCAGCCTCTCTGCAGAGATATAATCATTTTAAGAAGCAGTTTTTATAAGTGGACAAAGGCAGATTCAAATTTTCAAACGCAGTTTTCTCAAAAGTAGGAAAACTGGAGATGGAATAAAGCAGTTCTCAGGTGATGAAATGCATTTAAATTGTCAAAGCTGCTAAAACTATTAAGATGAATGTCATATGCATAACAATAATATACTTCTTAAAATTAGTGATAAATATAGGTTGAAGAAAAAAAAAAAGAAAAATTATCAGTAACTACAGAAAAACTTTGAACTTAACCAAAACTGACTTGACTGGCTTTATCTCATATATATGTATTCTCAAGTGCAACACTAAAGGTTAAATCAGAAAACACTCATCCAGTTTATGCTAATCAATATGATACAAGATTGTGTATATAAAATGCTGAGTATTAGCCGCTGTCTCACCAAGCTTCTAAAAAATTTGGAGCCTTACAATATATAGATCATTCTACTGGCAAACAAGGAATAGGATATTCTGGTTGGAGAAAAATGTCAAAAGTTTATCTCCAACTTAAAACCAAGGGAATTTTACTCCAATTGCTAAGAAATTCTTTGCTGTCATTGTGGATTATCTACTGAAGCCTCTTCCTCTCGGTGATCCTCTTCTGATTAAACTGTCTATCACTGATCCTATCAGCTTAAACCAGAATCGTCCTCTAACAGAATTTGGTTCCTAGCACAGAAGTATCATGTTCTCATTGCAGCAAAGAGCTCTCTGACACA